>PVIJ01010129.1:0-52672 GCA_004024925.1 Scalopus aquaticus | reverse complement strand
GAGCTCTGCTGCCCATTTTTTGATTGGGTTATTGGCTTTGTTTTTGTTGAATTGTGTGAGTTCCTTGTAAATTTTTGTTATCAGTCCTTTATCAGATGTATTGTGTGCAAAGATCTTTTCCCAGTTGGTAGGGTGTCTGTTAGTTTTGGTTAATATCTCTTCTGCTGTACAGAAGCTTTTTATTTTGATATAATCCCAAAGAAGAAATTAAACTCTCTCTATTTGCAGACGATATGATAATATATATACAAAACCCTAAAAACTCCATAGAAAAACTACTCAAAATAATAGACCAGTTCAGTACAGTAGAAGGATACAAAATCAATGCACAAAAATCAGTAGCCTTCCTACATGCAAACACCCAATCTGAAGAAGAAGAAATTAAGAAATCCATCCCCTTCAAAATCGAAACCAAAAGATTCAAATATCTGGGAATAAATCTAACAAAAGACATAAAGGACTTATACAAAGAAAACTACAAAACTCTGTTGAAGGAAATAGAAGAAGACACAAGAAGATGGAAAGGCATCCCCTGCTCATGGATTGGAAGGATTAACATTATCAAGATGGCAATCCTACCAAAAGCAATTTACAGATTCAACGCTATTCCAATAAAAATCTCAATGACATTCTTCAAAGAAATAGATCGACCACTGATGAAATTCATATGGAACCACAAAAAACCTCACATAGCTAAAGCCCTACTAACTAAAAAGAAAGAAAATGGAGGAATTTCACTCCCTGATTTCAAACTCTATTACAAAGCCATAATAATTAAAACAGCATGGTACTGGAACAAAAACAGACAGAAAGACCAATAGAACTGAATAGAATACCCAGAATTAAAGCCACATATCTATGAACAACTAATCTTTGACAAAGGAGCAAAAAAAAATGCAGTGGAACAAGGACAGTCTATTCAATAAACGGTGCTGGGAAAACTGGACAGCCACATGCAAAAAAATGAAGTTAGACTACTACCTCACACCCTGCACAAAAGTCAACTCAAAATGGATAAAAGACCTGGATGTAAGATCTGAAACCATAAAATGTATAGAAGAAAATATAGGTGAAACTCTACACGACATACATCTTGGCAAAATCTTGAAGGACACATCCCTCAAAGCGAAGGAAGTGAAAGACTGGATGAGAATAAAATTTTAATCAATAAAACTTCGAGTGAAACAAGTTGTCCTCCACAATGTGAGTGGGCCACATCCAATCAGTTGAAGATATTGATTGAACAACGACTGACCTCCCCATGAGCAAAAAGGAATTCTGCCAGCAGACTGCTTTTGGTTGCAAAAAACACACCAATTCATGCTAACTTAAATACACAGGTGCAGGTCTCAGAATCTGAAGACTAGAGTAGCCGGACCCAAGGAATGGAGTAGAATCAGAACCTGGGAGGTGTTGGGAACCCAGAGGATAATTCATTCTCGACTCTCTGCTATCTCAGTCCACCAATTAGAAAAAAAGTCTTTTTGCTGGTTCTAAATTTATACTTTTTTGTTCAAAAGTCTAGCCAAGAATTCCTTATCCAGATTTTTGGGTAAGAATTCTGATTGTCCAGGCTTAAGTTGGATGTGGGTCCCTTTTTAAACAGCTGTGGCAGGTGCTGGGATCAGTTGTGGCTAACACAGGACCTTGTGACCTGTGGGGTAGGACAGAGATAGAAAAATCCTTCCCCAAATTGTCAACTCTCCCAGTAGTCCTCAAACCTGCCTTGCATCTGAATTACCTCAAAACTTACAGATTCCCCAAGTTTACACTACCTCAGTGACCTTGGACCAATAGTTTGTGGTTGCCAGTGGCTTGGTTTACCTTCCCTAGAATGTTCTAGGAATAGGAAAGGACAAGCAGTACACATAGCAATTGTCCTCTCTCCCTTCCCCTTCCCCACTTCTTCCCACCTCAACCAAACAATCCTATGCAATTGTCTGAAGATCCCTTTTCAGAAACTATAAAATATCATCAGACAAGGCAGAGTAAGAGATGGGAAACAATAATCTCATATCACCATACCAGCCTTTTACAATGTATCAAGTGGTTTCCAGTTATTAATTGCTTCCTACCAGCTAAACAGTGAGGCTGTTTAATAAATAGGACCTTCTCCTTTCCTCAGAACAATGCCAAAAGAGACATGCTTTTTATTCTCATTGGCAGATGAAGACAGTGTAGTAAGACTTCCCCAAGGCTGCTTAGTCAATGATAGAGCCACTAAGTCTTACATCTGTCTCCCCCGGTACTAACGTCACTTTCAGGAGGTCAGGGACAAAATACCCCTGCCCTCGCCCTTCACAGTATCCATGCCCAGCACAGAGCTTGATGCCCTACATGGGGCAGTTGCCCAATAATATCTGTAGGGTGAGTTATTAAGATGAATGAACGGCGGCCTTTGGGGAGCCCATTCCACATATCCCGAACCCAGCTCCCACACAGCCAGTGGTCACAGCTTTGCAGATCCTGCTGTCCAAGAGGGTTGAGGTACACATCCTCACCCTTCCCGCACCGGGGCACTGGAGCCCATGGGCAGTAGCTTACTGCAGCTGAAAGCAGCCTAGCTTGCCTTCCTAGGAGGTCCAGTCATTACTCTGTTCTTCGTGTGGTGTGATTTGAGGAAGTGTCGCAAGGATAGCTTAGTCTCATTGAAAAAATAAAGACTTGTCCTGCTCATTAAAACTTGGAAGGTGGGCTATGACTCCGCCTTAATCCTTCCTAGTTATGCTGAGGCATTTTGAAAATTGCTCTGCGTTCTCTGTCGTGGGAGAGCAGCTGGGACGCAGCCCTCTTGAGCTGGCAGCCTCCTCTCTCCCATCAAGAGTAGCCTAAGGCTTCCAGAGTTAAACTTAGACCCTAATGTCAGAGGGAGGGGTGGAGGGGGATCCTCCAGTGTGGAGACCTTGACCAGGGAGAGACTGACAGCATCTGGCATTCCTCACGTGAAACCCAGAGGCCCCCAGCCTGATGCCAGGACTCCGAAACGCCTTTCCTGCCAGGGGATTATGTTTATGTGCTCAGATCTGAGAGAGAAATTCCAAAGAGATGATACTGGAAACCAAGGTTATAACATATTAATAATACAGACAGGAAGGCTCCCTCCGCAGCTGGTAGCAAACATATATTAAATAAAGAAGGCCCCCCCCACCCCCCGGCCCTAGCCCCCCAACCAGGTCATTTCAGATTACAAATAGAAACAATTAAACCTTATTAGGTTTATAAGAAACCTTGTCTCTGATTAGCTATTCAGTTTCTGCACTTCCACACTCATTTCTGAGTCAAGGAATCAGAGACTGCTCCAGTTTAGGTATACCTGACAGACGGCAGGCCGCAAAAGTCAGATTTTACTTAAACATTCTCCACGCCCATGTCAGCATGCAACAGGGAACCCAGCTCAAAGTCAGTGAAGGGCTGGGCAGCGCCGCACAGCACAGAGAACATCACTTTGACATTCTGCGGACTTGGGGTGGAGGCCTGGTGCCACCACTCATCAGCGTGGTGACATGGGACAAGGGTGAAGTGGTAGAACCATTTTGATCTTCTGTCTGCCCAAGAACCCCTGTTCCTCACCTTCCCCAAACCTACGTACCACTTCTTGAGTCAGCAAGCAACCTGGCGATGTAGATGGCAAGAGCGGACACATCCCTTTAAGTACTGTGGGTTCAAAGACAGACAGACCTTGAGCTCTTTCATCTACAGAGAGAGCCATAAGCCTGGACTGGGTTTCGAACCCACTGGGTTTGTATTCTTGCTTGGGAACACTAGTTGTGTGTAACTTTAGTTATTTAACCTCATTTAATCCTTAAAATGGGCATTAGGGTATGAGGAGAAGTAGCGAGATTGACATGCTTTTCCTTTTGCAAATTATTAATTTTGTCCCTTGTCTACTTTTCTTTGGGATACAATTTTTATTGATTCTGTAAGAATTTTTTATATAGTATAAATTTTAGCCCTTCTTCATCAATGCCACATTCTCCCCTTAGTTTGTTATTTGCTTATGGTATGTAAAGTGCTTAGCACAGTGACTAGGATGTTGGTAGTAATTTTATTATGTAGTAATCATTTCTAGGCAGAAAGTTCAGAACAAGATGAGCTATCATTTTGTTATTATCAACAAGAACAAAGCTAGACCCAAAGAATATTATCTCTATCTTCCTGGAGAACAGAAATTGATGTGAGCTGACTGGAAGCAGGGGTGGTATAGAGACACATGTGGCTCCCTAGAACTGCTAGAGACCTGTAACCTTCAGGTGAGAAAGACAAATACAGAGAGAACCAAAATTTTGAACATGAAGGGCTCTCTTTGAACAAGACTACATCTTATCCCTACCCATAATCACACATAAACATCACACATACAGAGCCATCACACACCATCTCTTACATCATACACACACACACACACAAACACACACACGTGCGCATCATGCATGCACATCCATCACCCACACCGCACACACATATCACATCACATGCCACCACATACGCATGTGCACACATGCACACACATCACACACACACTTGAGAAAACAGCAGAGAGGCTCATGTGAAAGGCTGCCCCACGTCACATCACTAGAGAAAACAAAGAGAGGAGCTCACCTCGCCCAGCTTACTGGCTGGAGCAGCAGCCGTGGGTGCCTTTGCGTGGCTGTCAATGGGAGCCTATGAGACAGGAACGTGATGACATGGGTGCCTATCTGGGGACCTGGCAGGACAATGACATACTTTCACATGCACTTCTCATATGGTCCTCAGAGCAGCCCTTGAAGGGGTCCAGGACAGGTGTTTGGAGGCCATTTCACAGAAGGGGAAATTGAGACTCAGCCATTCTACATCTTATTGAAAAAACACTTGGCAAATGACAGAACCAGACTAGGGCTTGGGTTTCTTGATTCCTATTCAGAGTTATTCATTCCACAAATGATTACTGAGACCTTTCCTCTGGCCTGGCTCTAAGCTGTGGGTTTGTTCTAACACCTGGTTTCAGGTCCTTTCAGAGTTCCTCAAACTTTCCATGTTTGGTCTAATGCATCCTGGGATTTCTGAAATCTGAGTCTCAGAGACCCTTGGAAGGGACCCTGGCCAGTGTGGTATGTCTCAGCGTTTTGTAAATGTTCCTATAGCCTATGCCTAAGAAAACAGAACATTGTTCTGTGAACAACTCTGCCAAACAGATGGGCCACGCAGCTCTAATAACGACTGGGCTCAGGGGCCCAGCAGAATCCCCCAGTTTATTAGATAGCATAAGAAGTGTGTGAGTCTAGCAAAGACCTCCGGTTTCACAGCTCTGGTTGAAAACCCTTTCACATTTTAGTCCCTACTAACTCAGCAAGATGAATGTGGCTTGGGTTAGGGCTGGTGGGAAGGAAGATCCCTCTTTTCTCTAAACCCAGTTCATCTGCATGCCAAAACAGCCCCCATGGCTCCCCATTCATAAACACTCTCCATCAATGCCCCTCGGCCCTCCTCCACCAGCACCAAAATTGATCGCTATCTGAACAGATTTGGAGTCAAAGAGACCCAGAGGGTGCCCAGGACCAACTGCCTCAGGGAGCTCCTGGCTCTGCGCTCCTTCCCTTCTCCTTGGCATCCTCTCCCTCAAGAACCCCTCCCCTGTCAGGAAGGTCTCATCAGCCAGCAGCCAGAGCTGTGGTAACTGAGCTCAGACACTGGATCAGATGTCCAGAGGCCCCGCTGTAAACTGCGGGTCACATAATTCAACTTGATCCCTCACTCCATCCTACACTTTACGTGCTTCAGGGGACATGGCAGTGGCTGATGGCGAGAGAGATAAGTCCCTGCAATGGGGCTTTGAGATGCAATGAGGGATTGCTCTAAAATGGAAAATTTACTTGGGACCCGAAGAGGAGCAACTGACTCAAGACCTTGAAGGGGGAAGAGGGGAACTACTTGGTGGGGGGGAGCCCATCAGGAGCCCTCATTTTCCTCTGAACCCCATGTGGAATACTTGACCCTTTGCTTATGTTCTAGGCGGCCTCAGAACTGTGTTGGGAGATTTTAGACACTCCCTACCCCAATCCCCCCACCACACACACACCATTTTCTCATCTGTGACATGGAAAGCACATTCTGTTGAGAAAATGAGATAAAATATCAGTGCACATTAGTCCTCGGGAGGAAGAACCCTTGAAATGCAGAAGAAGGTTATTTTTCATCCTGTGACCAAGTAACCACAGAGGAAACTCTTCATTTTGCTCACAAGAGGTACTCTGTTGAGTGGGAATGATGGAGGCACTTGGCTTTTCACCACAAGGTATGTGTGGTGCACAACTAAGAAGACAAAGTCCTCCTCGGCACCTCCAGGAAGAGGCTCAGACCTCGGCTTTCTGTTCTCCCAGTGGAGGGGCCTTCTCGCTCTGATCCAGTGTGCCTGGGCCCCTGGAAATCAGGAACAAAGGGGCAAATTGGCTCTCCTGTCTCCATCTGCTCACACCCTCACAGCTCAGGATCAGACAGGACACCGGTCTTCCTAGCAGAGGCCTTGGGCCTTTGCCGCTCTATGCCCTGGGGTGCCATTTGCCTGTCACACTTGAGTCTGGACTTTTCATTTGAGCAAATCTCTCTCTCCAATGGTAGTGTCCGGACAGGCTCAATGGTGGGACTGCTGTGCAACCGCATTTAGACACGTTGCTAAATATTTCCAGCTGCCCGAGGGCCCCTGTGCTATATGAGGTGAGACGCTGTGAGGTTTCACCACACAGGCGAGGACAGCCAAAGGGCATTCCCTAAACTTTTTTTCTACTGTCCTCCATTTGATGAAAGACTTGTGGTTAAACCTTTATCTTCCATAAACATTTAAAATGTGGTTACCTTGATTTCCATGTCTCATTTTCATTTTATTAAAAAAATGGGTTCCTTGCAGTAAAACATCTGATACTGTGGATGTTCTGCAGAAAACAGATGTTTCTCCATGTAATGGACGTCGGCAGGCCTCTGCATGCCCGCCAGGCCTCACATTCACGCTCAGACACATGCACGTGCACATGTGGCTCATGAAGGACCAGGGCAGGACCTGGAACCACCAGGGACACTAAGGCCACAAGGTTTGGGCCCCCAGAGCCATGGGACCTTGGACCCCAGAGGCCACAGAGGTAACAAGACCTGGAGCTGTAATGGGCAGGGGGGTCGACTCCTGAGTTCTTGCTCTGAAAGTTCCCGCCACAGTTCATTGTTCCTGTTCTCCAGGGCCTCTTCACACACCTCATTCTACACTCAGAGGCGAGAGACTCAGATGAGCCTCCGGGGGGACAGAGGTCGAGCTTAAATCCAAGCAGGCACAATCCTTCTCTCAAGGGCATGCAGAAGTCCCTGGGTCTCCGCCATGTCAGCCCTTGGCAGAGCTGCCAAGTAGGCTTCTTTCCCCCGCCTTCCCTATGATAGTCTTAAACTGAAGAGAGGCATAGGGCTTAGGGAAGAGTCAGGTTTTGCTTCCTTCACCCCAGTGAGTGCGTGGACACACACACACACACACACACACACACACACACACACACACACACACACACACACACACCTAGACCCCTCAGGCACTGGGACAGCCTGTCTTACTCATTTTCCCAGGAATTCTGCTCCCTTTCCCTCTGGAAATTTCCCTGGACCTGACTGAGACTCCTGAGCTTGCCCCCTTCCCAGGGATATTCACACTTTGCTTGAGACCCTGAAAAATCTTAAGTTATCAAAACCAAAGGAATAAACTCCCTACCACTGAGTGACTGGGTGTTAAGGTTGTTTCTGGGAGAGAGGGGATCCTGCCAAGTTGGAGGTGGCCCCCACCATTTGCCTGGCCCACCCCAGAACAGTATTTCAGAACTTGCCCTGCACAGATATGCCTGGGTTCCTTCTCCACCTGCTCCTCTCTGCCCCATGACCACAGAGAATTACTTCCCTTCAGGATCACTGTGGGAGCTGGACTTTCCTCTCTCTGAGCTCCTATAGTTCCTAGAGCCACTCCCCACCATTTCCCTAGAATTATCTTTATTTTTGTCCATTCCACCTCACTCCAAATACGATTTGTGAGAGTTCATACAAGTGCATATAGATGAAAAAAAAAGAGAGAGATTATAGCAAACAACTAAAAGCAAGGGTTGAAAAATAAGATAAATCCTAGTTGCCATATAAAATCTTTGCCAAGGGGAACTGTAAATTTGACTCTGGGTTTCCCAGATGTCATAACAAATAGGAAAATACCATCAGTTACAAGAGTCACAGTGTCACAGAGGTAAAAAAAAAAAAACCAACTGTTACTCAGAAGATCACAGATATTTCTGGAAGCTAGACTCCAAAGCAATTTCTCACACAAATTCTTAAAGGGAATATCGAGGCATGTAGTAAACCAGTGGTTTCCATCCTGAAAATCAAAGCTAAAAAACTGGATGATTCTTTTTACGAACTAAAGTTTACTTTTAAAGAATGAGTTAGACGAAAGAATTATTCTGGTTTTGAAGGGGAGTTCAGGAACAAGGGTCTGTTTTGTGTGAAGGACCCCAAAATAATCCATAACCTCACTCAAAAAACAACCCAATAAGACTGACTTGGCACTGAATGAGTGTGAGAGGGTGTGTAAAGCTCAGGGGGCCCAAGGCCACACAGCAAAGTGACTGCAGCAGAATCTGGGGTGGCAGAGCTGTTGGACAGGGCTTGGTGTGTGACTCCAGGTGATCTTACATCCAGGCAGGCTTTGAAAACACTGCCGTAAACCAACACCACAGCCTCTGGCTGAACCAGACAGTAAAAACCCATAAGAATGGAAAGCCCCATCTCTGGGTCTGTGCCAGACACTATAAGGCGGGGCCCCAGTGGAGGTCCTCGTCCAGACAACATTGAACTTCTTCCACCCCCCCAAATGAAGCTGTCAGAGTCCCAGGTGGTGGTGATCTGGGGGTAAGATGGAGATTTTCTGCCGCCTCCTTGGCAGCATGTCCCGCACCTCCACACCAGCTGCCCCTTCCCTTCTGCCCTATCCTGCTCCCAAGGTGAAGCAGCTCGTGTGTTCGCTTCTCAGAGAATAAATACCAGTGGTGTCACCAGGCAGGATGGGTGACAAGGCTGCCCCTCCAAGAGGCTTAAGTTGGAGAAGCACAAACCTCAAGTGACCCTTTGGTTGTGGACATGCACTCTGTCTCCTGCACCAGCCAACCCTCCATATCTCAGCAGGTCAGGCTCCCACAAGCCTCACTGTCATAAGGTCACCTCCAACTTGAGAGGTTCTTTTATGACATTCCATTGGCCATGACTGTTTAGTGTGAAATCACATCATGGTGGTAACAAGCTTGGGCTCTGGAGTCATATCTGGAAGCAAAGCCCCGAGCTTCTGCTTACAATCTGTGCACCCTGGCCAAGTTCCTGACCTAGTTGGAGCCCCAGATTCCTTGTCTGTAAAATGAGGTTGCCCACAAGCAGAACATGCTAGGGTGTGCTGCAATAACAAATAACCCCAATATTTCCGTGGATTAAGACAACAAAGGTTTATTTTATATTCAAGCAAAGTTGACTACAGACCCAGGGATCTCCCAAGGCTAATGTCCCCCACATGGAAGCTTGACAATGCAGGTTGTTTCACATCAGTGCCACTCTTGTCTGCCACATGCTCCTATGACTGGGAGAGGATACTGGAGGGCCTCAAAGATGATGAAATAATTGCACCAGAAACAATGTACATCACTTCCATTCAGCAATCATTGGTCAAAACTAGCTGTGTGGCTTTGCCTCCAGCCAAGGAGTAGGGAAGCTCCTGATGTCCAGAAGCATTAAACAAATGGGGTGTTGCTGATAATAAAAGGAAACAACGTCAGCCTTTGGCACCATTTCTGGCATACAGAAAGGTTAAATAAATGTTCAATATTTCTGTCATTATTATCAAAGCATTCCAAAGTCCTGCCTTCTCTTACATTCTGGTCTGACCAGTGCTCCAAAAAGTCACGTCCAGTTTCCCAGCTTGCAACTTCTTTTACCTTTCAGACTTGGTTTTGTAGCTTTTCATTACATTAATCCAAGGATTCATCATGAAATTTGCATCAGCCATTGTACTACGGCAAGAGGACTAGGGCAATTTACCATCCAATACATAATCACATGGCACACATTCATAGTTGTTAAAGAGGGCATATTCCAGGTGACTCTGGATGTTTCATTCATACTGTCAACATTGGTGGACAACTGGTTTGAGGTCAAGGAGCAGCAGGGGCCACCAAATAAAGAAGAAAGAGAACCAAACTTCAGGAACCAAATGACTACACTGGGATCTAAAATCCTGGTGCCCACATTTTTAAATGGGGCCAGTGCTCCTGCCAAGCTCACCGGGCTGTTGACAAGACCCAGGAGGAGGAAGATGCTGGTCCCCTGAGAGCAGCAGATTCCTTTGAAGATCTCAAATTCGTCCCTCTGTCCCTTGGGGTTTCTCAGAGGTCTCAGCCCCCCTATAATTCTTATTCCCTTGATCATGGATTCACCATCAACTTGCACAGTCCAAGATCTTCCTCCCTCCAGCTCTGTGGGGGGAGGGTGGTGGTGGTGTCAGATTGTACTGGTCGAGTGGGGGTGGTGTCAGCTTCTAGCCTTTTCCCTCTAGAGTCTGAGCTCTGGGGAACAGCTTACTGCTGCCCTAATCATAACAAGGCTCACACCACCATTACACAACTTTAATACCAGCTTTTATGCAGGCATCTGGGGATGTGTGTGCTTATAAGCAATTTGTAATGAAAAAAAGGCCGACCTGCTGCAGGCCAGGAGCAGAAGGCCCAGAGCACCAGGCAGGGTAAGCCCCATCACAGGGGCCGCCCCAGGCTCTGGGGACAAGGCTGCTGCCCTGGGATGTTTAAGGCACTATTTGATCTCTTGTTAAGTCCCACATGGCTTCAATTTCCATGTGCTCTGAAAGAGAGTGGCATTAGAGTCAAAAGATCCATCGTGTCTTTCATAAAGTTGTGTTCTTAATCAAGAAGGAGATGGAGGAGGAAAGGCAATACATTCGTGTAAGTAAGACCTGCAATGAGCCACGGGGAGAGCTTTCTCCCTATGCATTTTCTCATACGAGCCTCACAAGAGCACACTGAAGTAAGTTTTGTTATCCTTTGTGACAGATCAGCAAATTAGTAAATAAGGTGCAATACCTTGCACCTCCTCCCATTAAGAGAGGGAGTCTGTTTCTCCATCCTTTCAAGCTGGTGTTGACCATCTTGCTTAGGCCACTGGTTTGTTAGCAAACACCGTGCCAGCAGGGTCTTGAAAAGTGCCTGGATAGCCGGGCTTCCCTTACTGCATTTTTTTTTAAAGATTTATTTATTTATACATACAAGCTGGGGTAAAGGCCAGAGATGTGGGGCGGCGAGAGGGTTCACCAGAAACAGAGTGGGGAGCAAGACAGGCAGATTAGAAATACACTGCTGAGGGGAGCAACAGGCGAGGCAGGAGAGGTCTGCCGCACCACACACCATGTGAGAATCTCCCTGGCTGGGCGTCGAACTCGCATCGCGTGCTGCCGACAGCTCCACAGCGCAGCGCTCAACCGCTGCGCCACCAGGGAGGCCCCCCCCCCCACTTGCTGCTGCTTTTTACTGCTATATGAACAAGCATCAACTGGCTGCTTGGAGGATGAGACCAAATGAGGCAAGACCCCATCTTTCCAGTCATCCCAGCTGAGGCCACAGACAGAGGAGTGAGGCCATGCAAGGCCACTGAGTGGCAGCCCAGTCAGCCTAGACCTGAAGACTCGCCCAGGGTGCCCAGAGAATCTGGGGAGAGAGTGCTTAAGGCCTTAAGCCGCCATATTTTCGGGAAGTTTGGTAATCAGTAAAAGCTACATCCATCCTTCCTTACAGGTGAGGTGACGGAGGTTCATCTCTCCAAGATTCATCATCTGGTAAAGAGCAAAGATTAGAATCCCAAGCTTGTATTCAGTGTACCGAATTTCCTGGGTTCCCCTCCATCACACTAAGCCTGTGAAGTAGGACTCAGAGAGAACGTTCTCCCGAGAAATGCTCCCCCACACTGCTGTCACCATTCCACTCTGAGGAGAGTTGGAAAATCTCTGATCCTCTAGAGAATTGTCTGTAGGAAGGATTCACTTCTTACAAAAGGCATGGCATAGGCCTGAAAACTTTTTTCTACATGTCATTTTCATAAATAAAACCTAATTTTCCCATTGCCTCTTGCATAAGGATTGTTCTCACCCCCTGCCTAAAGAAGAACCAGAGAACCAGAAACTAAGAGAACCAGAAAAGAACTAAGACAACCAGAAAACCGCTTGCCCAGGCTCTCTGTGCTTCTAGCCCAGAGATCTCCACCTCTGGTCAGGTGCTAAGTGGTTTGAAGATAAACTTTTTATGTGTATTTTCTACTGTGATAAAATACACATAACAAGAAATTACCATGCTAATCATTTTTAAGTGTACAGTGAAAGGCGTTCAGTGGTTTTAGACTCACCGCTGCCACACATCCTTTTCTGTAGCTCCTTTCATCTTGTAAAATGTAACTGCGCCATTAAATAGCAGTTCCCGATTCCCCCTTTTCCCAGCCCCTGGCAGCCACCTTCTACTTTTTATCTATGAATTTGACTACCCTAAGTACCTCATATAGGTAGGATCATAAAGTATCTGTCTTTTTGCAACTGGCTTATTTCACTTAGGATATGTCTTCATGTTGTAGCCTGTGTCAGAATTTCCTTCTTTTTTAAGGCTGAATAATATCCCATCATGTATATGTGTTTATTTGTTCATTCACTGATGAACACTTGGGCTGCTTCCATGTTTTAGCTATTGACAGTTGTGTTACTATGACTATCAGTGTACAAACACCTTGAAGATAAATCTTTGAATGTATATGGGAATCTCTTATTCAATAGTTGCATTGAATGGAATCATCTTGGATATTTTAATTCACCCCCTGAGGAAACTTCCTTTCTGGGAACAGATAACTGGGAATACATTTTCTCAGCAAAGCCTTATTATGCTTGTTGTCTATTCTTGGGCTAACTGATGTGCCCCCATATAGACAAAAGATAATATATTCGCTCTGAGTCCCAGGAGCAGCACAGGACTTCTTCCTGATGTAGGATTGGTTTAAGCAGAATTATGAAATAACTACTTTTACATTTTAGCACATTTGGGGTTTCTTGTCACCCTTGCTTCCCCACTTTGGAATGAGTCCTTCTTCTTCTCCCTCCTCCCCCATCATCAAGTTGCTCCATGCTCTTGAATTATTCCTTCTCTCCCCCTTCCGCTGCACACCCTTCCCCTCCCCTTTTCTGCTCTCCTCACCATATAAATGAGTCAGACAAGCATGGTGGATCTCCTTTAGCTCTTCCTACCTCGTTTCATTTTAACTACATGTTCTCCATTTAGAATCGTCCAGATTATCTAAAGGCACCAGAGGTTTTCATTTGTTTCTCACCTGGAAATGGGAGCAGACTGTTTACAATACCTAACTAGTTCCTCAGGAACGTAAACAGGCTTCTAATCACATCTGGAATATCACACACAAGCTCTCACATCTACCATGAAGATGTAGAGGAGGCAGTTTGTATTTTGGGATCCTTTGCTACCTAAAGGCTAAAGCATTTCAAAAGATGTTCAACATTAGGGAAATGCAAAACCAAACCACAAGGGATACCACCTCAAACCTATTAGGACAGCTGCTATCAGAAGTAATAATAATAAAAATAAGCAGTAGTAGCAGTAGTAGTAGTGAGAATATAGAGAAGCTAGCATTCTTATGCACTGTTGGTGGGAATATAAAATAGTGTAGCTGCTATGGAAAACAGTATGGTGGGTCATATATATATATATATATTATATATATAATATATAATATAATATATATATATATATAAAATTTACCATATGCCCAGCAATTCTGTTTCTGTCTATATACACAAAATAATGGAAAGCAGAGTCTCAAGGAGATACATGTACACCCATGTTCATGGCCTCATTGTTTACAATAGCTAAAACGTAGCAACAACCTCAGTGTCCAGTGACAGATGAACAGGTAAACATAATGTGGTATCTACTGTCATGCATTAAAGGACTTCTTTGGTGTACAAACAATAGTGTACTTATACAAATGTAGATGGGATAGTCTACTACACATCCTTATGGTATAGCTTATTGGGACAATATATGAATATGTGGTATGTCATTGACCAATGTCTATAATCAATGCATGACTGTGCTTGCAATAGAATGCTGGTCAGCTGCATCAAGGAAAGCAATCTGACACATGTGATCACACAGACGCACCTTAAGAACACTGTGCTAAATGAAATAAACCAGTCACAACAAGACCAATACCAATTGATTCCACTTTTATGAGGCACCTGGAGTATACAAAACTATAGACAGAAAATAGAATGGTGGTTGCCAGGGAGAGCGAATGAGGATTTGCTATTTAATGATACAGAAATTCAGTTTTATAAGATGAAAAGGGTTCTGAAAATGGCGGCCCAACAATGTGAATAGTATGTAGCCAAGGGCTTTGTTAGGACATCAAAGACCAACTTTTCCTTGCCACAGGAAGGCCTCAGGCTTCCAGAATGAGAATCCTTGTCAGGAAAGTACATAAGGGTGTCCCTTCTTACAAATAGTGAGATGAGATCACCACATGAGAGAGAACTGTGTTTAGTTTGGCGAGCATCAGGTCTAATGGAGAGCGTGTATGATAACCATCTCCAGGTTCGGCTACGGGATACAAACCATGGAGGAAAGAGGAGGTGGGCAGGGGACTCATGAAATCAGGATATAGTGGACCAGGGAAAACATAGTCTGAAACGCAGGAGTGTACCCAGCCCTGGATCACCGGACATGTTGAAGCAGGCTTGCAGATAAAAGGATAAGGTGCTGACAATAATGCTAGTCATCCTCCAACCTCATCTTTCTCTTAAACCTAAATTAAAGAAACATAGCAAAAAGACATCTTCATTTCTGTCTCCTCTTAAAACGAAGGTAGATAATGGCTGGTTAATCCCAATACCAGAACCACGTGGGTCCACCCAGATGAACTAGCAAGTTAATTGTGAAGTAAATGGACAAACAAATGAAGGTAGTTGTGCTGTTAGAGGGCCCTCTACCTCTGGAATTAGAATACCTGGGTCAAACCCCAGCTCTGTAACTGCTTGTGCTATGGCCTTGTGTAAGCATTTGATCTTTCCAAAATCTCAGCTTCCTGATCTATAAACCGGTGTTAATAATTGTATTAATGTCACCAAACAATAGTAAGGATCAAAAGAGATGACATACCAGAAAGGACTTACAAACTCTTAAGCTATTTCCAAATACTAAATACCACATGACACAATTCCTACCTTTCAGGAACTCACAATCTAGACCTGCATTATTCAATATGGTAGCCACCAACCACATGTGGCCATTGAGTACCTGAAATAGGACTGATGAAAACTGGCACAGACTGTAAGGATAAAATACACACCTAGAAGTGTGTGTATTTTAATTTTAAAAAATGCAAAAAAAAATTTCATTAGTTTGTTTATATTGAGCACATGTTGAAATGATACTGTTAGAATATACTGGATTAAAAAAATGTATTATTAAAAAAATTTCTCCTGTTTCTTTTTAATGTGGTTACTAGAAAAATTTTAATTGTGTATGTGTCTCATACCCTATTTCTCTTGGACTCTTGGACAGTGTTGGTCTCTTGTGCAGAAGACATCAGCACACACAAAGTCCATGATCACATCAGAACCAAATAATGAAATGTCAAGAAGCACAAGGTCAAGAGGGGTGTCAACTCTGGAAGGGTATTTAATTTTTGATTGACAATGGCAGTATCATATTAGTGTGCATCAAAATGCAAACAAATCATGCATCTGTCTCATCTGGATCTCTGCTGGTCAGAAGATCAAATAACATGTTAAACTCTAGAGCTCTTCAGGACCATCCAACCATCCATCACCTTATTTTTTGTCAAATGAAGAATCCTAGGTCCAGAGAAGGATGGAATTCAATCAAGATCACCCAGTCTGTGAATGACCCAGTGTATTTTCCACTAGACCATGGTGGGGTTATTAGGCCTGTCAAAGTCTTTTAATAAAGATCACCTAAGTGACTTGCACAATCATTCTGGGAAATAACATATCCACATTTGGCAGATGAGAAAACTGAGGCTCTGAATGCCTACACAAGTACAATTAGTGACATTTTTGAGGCCGGCATCCTCCTGATCTTTCACCCTACGCCTTCCCCCCCATTCTAGGCTCTCTCTCCAGATCTGAAGGGTGGTCCAAGAACCTGGAACAGCCCCTTCCCTGATGCCGCCACGTCCTCTTTTTTGGGATGTGCCCACAAGCATTCTTAAGTCTAATTAAACAATGGAACCACACTGAACCTTTATTCCAAGTTCCAGAGGCACAGTTTACTCTCGCCCCAGTTCTGCTTGGGAATGTTGACATTGGAAAGCGGCACCAAAAACACTGACTGCATTTCCAAATCAGAAACAGCCTTACTCAATATACAGCAAGAGACCCTGGAAGTGGAGTCTATTTAGACCGTGAGAGCCTAGAACCTTTTCCCCTGTAGAATCTCCAGGGACAAAACAAGTCTCTCAAGACAGTTCAAATCCAGAAATGGATACCTGGGTACCGGCTGGGTGTTCTGAGATTCAGAGGTGGATAAAGTAAGTCTTGCCTCCTTATCATTCCTTGATCAGCAATGGAGTCACACAAATGATCAGTTGGACTATGAGGCAGAAGAACATGGCTACCATGCCACGGGATCCCAGAATAAGGAATGTAGGAAGAATGCAGGAAGGAGTCCTGGAGGAACGGGTTTGCAGGACAGAACCCTTAACTTGTGGGATCTGACATGATCTCGGGTAAACAGTGTCAGAATTTAGATAATTATTTATGGTATGTAAAACAGATTCATCAGAGGTCTTCAAAAGAGATGTAAAAATAAGGGCAAGTGAAAAACCCTTCATTTGAACGCATTGTCTGCCAATGGGTATCTCCTTGCTACATGCTTGTCTGAAAATGAATCAGTTGGTCGGCTCAGAAATGAAGCACAGTGAAGCCATTCAACATGGGGTTCAAGAAAGGAGACTCCAGCCAGGAAATTGTGCAAAATCAGGAGCTGATTAAGAACTTCCTTATCCATATCAGCTTCTTGCATGAGCAAGGATGACTGTGAGCAGACATAGCAAGCTATGGGAAGCTGGGTGGGCCCCCAATAGGGAGAACACAAGACATGAGAAGGAACGGCACACTCTACCCACATGGAGCTTCACTAGGAAGAGCCCATATGTGACAAACTTTGGTCCCTATGTCTAGCAAGCCAACCGGCCTGGACATAACCTCAGGGACTCTACGTCATATGGTCTCAAGGATCCCTGGGCCCTGCTATCTGGCTTTCCAAGATGCCTCTTCCAGTGGGAGAGCCTGGTCAACAGTTGGCATGGCGTGAGGACTGGCTAGAAGGGAAGGAGTTGTAGTTGACTTCTTTACCTTCTTTACCACAAGGCCATTCCCCTTATCCTGACCCTCCTTCACTTCCACAGGCCTATAGGTGCCTTGTCTGCAGAGACAGGCCTGGACATCTACCACAGGACACATTTGAAATAGGAGAGAGATGGGTTTTGGCTCCCACATGTCTCCTGTAGACCACTGCTCAGAACTGCTCGTGAAGCTGGCCATAACCCTAAAATCAGGCTTAGTGTTCTTTGAGCTTCCTTAAGTGTCATCGAACTTACAGGGCCTGACCTGGACCACAAGGACTCCAGGGATCAGTTCTTATGCCAAATTAGACACCCCTTGTCTCCAGGACCCCTCTCTTCTGACCCTGGGGGTGTTTTCTAGCCAGAATTTAAATGACAATGTTCGACAAATGTCACAGGGACAAGCCTGAGCAGCCATCTATTTCTAGAAGTTCCCCATCCCCAAGTCTGGAGTCTCTCACATAGAGGGCGCATCCCTGCCCCACTTTCATTTACTCGGGCCCTCAGAAGACTCAACAACATGGGGACCACTCCATTTGGAAACCTGAAGTTTGTGGCAGGCTCTCGACTCTGCTGGCAATGCTCCGGGGGGCCAGATACTGGCAGCTGAGGCTTCCGTCACAACACCTCGCTCTCCATTCTCACTCCCCTCCCCTCCCTGATGCGAGGGAGCTGGGTCCTCAGGTTCCACAGGAAGGCTAAACCCCAAAGCTGCTGCGAAGGGCTGGGATTCTCCAGTGCTGCCCTGGGCCCCTCCCAGAGTCAATCTTCCTCCACTAGAGTCTCATAAAATGCTGGTGTATATGAGAGAGAAGGGTGCTAGTGCTTTCACCTTGGCCTGAAACCCATTCCCAGGAGCAAGGGGAAGAGGGGGAGAGAATGGCCAAGCACCTCCCAAGCCTCCTGCACTAAGCCGCGATTCACAGCTGATACCCTCCCAGCAGCACGCAGGGGCGGCTCTCCTCTGCGGAGCCCCTGCCTCCAGGTGGTTGGCGCAGCTGGCTTTGTGGGACTACTCCCCGCAGTGTCGGCACAAAGCGGGCAGGCGGGTTTGCACTCACAGCCTCCATACAAAGGGGCTGCCCACATTCCAAGTCTGGCAAAACTCTGAATGGACTTTGAATGTCTTCTGTGGCAACTGAGCTTGAATAGTTAGTGAACCCTGAAAACGTGCGTGACATGTGGAAACATTCTGATTTCACCTGAACTTGCACAGATTGGGCCTGCTGTGCAGGCGACATGACGCATCCGGACTTCTTACCAAGTGTTCTGTGCTTAATTCTTCTTGGGGCTCACGAGAGGCTCTCAGGCCCCAGGAACTGCACATAACCAGTGCACATGCAGATTTGCTGGGAACATCACCTGCCTTGCAAGGCAACTGACAGTAAGTGGACTTGACTACACGAATGTCTTGAGAGGAGGAGAGTATATCTCGTGTCCACTACCCTCCACAGGCCCAACTACCCTGCAAGTGCTCAAAGACTTGCTGGTGACAATGTATCAGCCCCAAGTGAACGTGTTGACACTTTGTCTTAGCACAGTGGCATCTGCAGAGAGGCCTCTGCTGCCTGCAAGAGGGACTGCACTCTGCTCCTGCCCGCACCGCTGCCCCGACACTGGGCCAAGTCAACAGAACAGGGAGGCGCCCAGGCCGCAGTGCCGATGACGGGAGATGGAGAAAGAGTGCCAGGTGACTAGGACGCAGGCATCCGGCAGGATCTGGAAGGCTGCCAAGTTCACGAGGAGAGCCTGCCAGTCACAGTGCCAGTATCACAGAAGTCTGCCAGGCAAAGCACCTACCCAGGAGCACCACTCCCCATGCCCCAGGGAGGACTAGGAAGGGAAGCTGGGTGAGGCTTCAACTCCAGAAGAATTGGGCTCCCAAAAAGGGAATCAGGGCAGGCACTGAAGTTCACTGGGTGAGAAGAACCTCATTCCTCTCAGAAGAGATGGCCCGATGCTGAACTGCGTGTCCAGAGCAGGGAAAGCCAGGTAGGCCTGTTTACAGCCCCAGCAGGAAGAGGGCAGGGACATGGCATCAGGGTCTCTGCATATCATTTCAACAGTAGATGCTGAAGAACTGTACTAATGCCATGAGAGGTGAGAAAGTAAAAACATCCCCTATGATGTGCCTTTGACGGCAACCCTGAGACACCAGGTTGGCCACCATCACCACCACAGCTTTGCCTGACAGGAATTCCCCTGTGTCTGTGGTTCCACCTGCCAAGGTTTCAGTCAGTCATGGTCACTGAAATAGTAGGTACAACTAGATATTTTGATAGACCACATTCACATAACTTATTGTAGTACATTGTTAAAATTGTTCTATTTTATTATTGCTGTTGTTAATCTCTTCCTGTTATAATCTATAAGGTCAACATTATCATGGATAATGTTGGAACAAACCCTTTATACACAGGATTTGGTACTATGGATGATCTCAGGCATCCACTGGGGGCCTTGGAATAAAGTCCCTTGGATAAAGGGGTACAACCCTTGGATAAAGGGGGATGACTATATTTTCCAGTGGGTGTAGACTCTTGATATGCCCAGCTCCTGATTCCTTCTAGACCCTGAGCACTTCAGAGTCCACGCCCTGTGTCTGTTTGTCATGCACACGCCGACCTCAAGCATTAGAAGAGCGAGTGTTTATGTCCTTTATTGTCCTCACAGGCATTTCTATTGAAGTTATATTTTTCTAAACTTTTATAGGAGGTGAAAGATATACATAAATGTGCAGTGTAAAATTACTGACACATTCAGGATATACGAGGGACATTAAAGGCACTATTAGGATTTGATGACAGCTGCCAAGAATCTTTTCTATAATCATAAATGAGATAAGCATGAAGCAATGAGGATGACATAAAAGAAAAAAAAAAAAAAACAAACCTGGCACCAGCCAGGGGCAGGTGTTTCCCCTGCTGTAGTTAATGACGCTGAGGGAGCCTGCTGCAGACGGGGGACACGTGCAGGCATCCCCGGCCCCAGGCTCAGAGGGTCGGGGAGCCGCAGGGTTCGCTCATTCTCCATGTTCTTGATATCCATTCTCGCCACATCCAATTTCCCTGCCAGTGCCCCACCTGGAATGCATCCCCTAGGGCTTCATCTATTGGAATCGCGCCAGCCTCCAAGCTGCTGGATTCAGCTGGACCCTCTTTCTCCCTCCCAGCCTTCACCTCTCCACTCCCCTACCTGGGCCATCCCAGCGTGCTTGGGCAGTGGGGCATTTCCCGGCTTCAGGCAGGATGCACACTCATTCAGGCAAATTTTCTTTGGGCTCTTAGTGACTTAATGACTATGCTCTGGAGACCCCGCTGGAGCAAGGGCACTTACTGACTTTCAAACCCCTCCTCCCATTCAGAAGTACTCTTCTGACACTTCAAGCAAACCTCCCAAGGCCCTGCCCCCTGTCATTATCCCAGTGGCGACCTTCAAGGGATCAGAGTCAGCCTCAGGACAGCCACAAAGCCCACGTAACTTAGGGCACATGGTGTGTCTGTTCCTCTCTCCCCTACCACTTCTGCCCCGCCCACACCCAGCACTCTCCCTTTTCTCTGTTGGCCCACACAGCTTGAGAACTCGGGGAGGCTGGGGAAGAGGGTGAAGAACAAGAGAGAAGGGTGTGGTTGGGTGCTCCACTGCATCATGGGAGGTGTGCTTTCAAACAGGGGAATGCAGGCTGGGCCTTCTCTGCAGCCTTGGGAGGGAGCACAGGGAACAAAGCGAGGACTCTCAGCAGCTCTAGCATTAAAGGTTAGCAAGACAGAGGGGGCTCCTCAGCCTGCCTGGGAGGTGAGATGGAAAATGCAGCAGTGCTGGTTAGAAGCTCTGCAACCTCAGGGGGATCCACTGAAGGCATCCTCACCTTCTACTCACCACTCCTCAGAGAGAGCCAAGGCCCTACGATCACTTAGATCAAGCCGAGAGTCAGTGGAAACGATGCTGGAACAACTTTTGACTTTTCTACCTTGAATGTTCCCTGCCCTCACCCGGGACCCCCGTTTAACCACCATGACATCCCATCTTACCTGCTTTACCCTCCCAAATGATTCTTACTTCACCCCCAATTCAACACAGCCCTGTCTACACCACCCGTTCGCCATACCCCCTCTAAGATCTGTAAGCGTCTACACCTGTTTCTTCATCAGTAAAATGGAGACGACAATGACAGTGCCTGCTCCAGGGTCCTGCAGTCCCCAGAGCACTGGCTGACACGCAGCCCTCATCCTTCACACCCTCAACATCCGTTGAGGCAGTGGGTTATTAGCACGGTTGCCGTTACTCTGCCTGCAAGAGCTCTGAGTTTCCTGCTGTCGGTGACATTATGTGCACTCCTGGGCCTCATGCGCCTGACACTGGTGCACAGGGAGAGGGAGCTGGGACCACAAAGTCCCGCTGCTCAGTACTAGCAGCGTGGCGGGGCGTGGTGGGCGACTCCATGCGCTGAGCACCACCCGGGGCAGTGCTGAGGGATGGTGTCCACGCAGGACTCTCACGTGAGTGCCCTGTGAAGCATCTGGAGATCCCGCTAAAGCCCAGAACACTGGATCCCACCCCCATAGTTTCTGACTGCTCATGTGTTCCCAGGTGATGCTGCTGCTGCTGCTTCAGGGACCCCACTTTTTTTTTTTAAAGATTTATTTATTTATGCATACAAGCTGGGGTACAGGCCAGAGGCGTGGGGCGGAGAGAAGGTTCACCAGAGACAGAGTGGGTAGCAGAACAGGCAGATCAGAAATACACTGCTGAGGGGAGCAGCGGGCGAGGCAGGAGAGGTCTGCCGCACCATGTGAGATTCTCCCTGGCCCAGGCGTCGAACTCGCATCGCGTACTGCCGACAGCTCCACAGTTCAGCGCTCAACTGCTGCGCCACCAGGGAGGCCCCCAGGGACCCCACTTTTAGAGCCAGTGTTCTCAGAAGGCACAGGTACAATTCCTGGCACACAATGGGTGTTTAGTTATCATTGGTGCATTATCTGCCTGGGCAAGCACACTGCCTCTTCGTTTGGAGGAACCATCCTACTTTAAGAGGCTGGTGATCTAGCCTAGTGAGAGCTGAGGAAGCTGGGAGACAACTCAACCCCTAACCTGCCTCCCAAAGAGCTAGAGAGGACCCACTGCTGAGCACAGCTCCCACCTCACCACGCCCAGCACAAGCCTGTCAAAATTAATCCCGGACATTTCCAATATTATTAACTGTCCCTGCAACAGGAAGGAGCCAGGGGTGAAATGCAGGTGAGAGGTGGGGAGGTTTAGCCACCTGATCCTAGAGAGCAGTTCTCAGCCTTTCAATACTCCACAAGCTCTTTGAACTCTTTTTTCCTCTTTCCTCTTCTGTTTTATTCTCCTTCTTCCTCTTCTAACCCACCTCTATTGCTGCTTCTTTGAATGATTTTCCTGGTTTCTAAGGTTTGGTTTGGCCTTTTGTTTGTATGTTTTTCTTTTTTTTTTTTTAAAGAATTTTATTTATTTATGTATACAAGCTGGGGTACAGGCCAGAGGCGCGGGGCAGCGAGAGGGTTCACCAGAGACAGAGTGGGGAGCAGAACAGGCAGATCAGAAATACACTGCTGAGGAGAGCAGCGGGCGAGGCAGGAGAGGTCTGCCGCACCATGTGGGATTCTCCCCGGCTGGGCGTCGAACCGGCATCGCTCACAGCCAACAGCTCCACAGCGCAGCGCTCAACCGCTGCGCCACCGGGGAGGCCCTGTTTTTCATTTCTATCTCCTAAAAGATCTTTGGTCATGAACAGTGATGAGCAATGGGGTTCTCTCTATTTGAGATATTGGTTGAACAGATCCTTGGAGGATGTCATTCCTCCCAGTATCCTGCCTCCCCTGATGGGACCAAGGTGGAAAGAAGACTCCCAAGTCTTCCTCTGAGACATGGCACCATCAGGCTTCCCAAGCCTCGAGTCCCCATGGGTGTCCATTCAGTGTTCCCCCAAGCATTTGCCTCATTACTGTAACGAGGGCAGGCTCTAGCTCTGTCTCCAAGGGGGCCCACATCACTCTCTGTGTTGGAGCAAGTGCTCAGGAGAAAGTGCCAGAACAGGGGCCTCTCTGGTGGCGCAACGGGTTAAGCACAGCAGCACTATGAAGCTATCCAGAGCCACTGCAGCACGAGTTTGATACCCAGCCAGGGAGACTCCCACATGGCGCAGCAGACCTCTCCTGCCTTGCCCATTGCTCCCCTCAGCAGTGTGTTTCAGTCAGTCTGCTTGTGTTCTTCTCCCCACTCTGTATCCGGTGAATCCTCTCATCACCCCACATTTTTGGCCTACACCCAAGTTCTTGCATGCATGCATAAATAAAAAAACTAAAAAAAAAAGAAAGTGCCAGAACAGCAGAATCAAATTGTAGCATCTATTGTTCTGCTGGGAAACAAAGTGAGGAGAAAAGGGAGGAGACAGGCGGACTAGGGAGCCAGAGTTGAGAAAGTTCGAACACAGCTCTTCTAGAATAACTTTAGATTTCTAGAAGTTGTAAAGAGGGTAAAGAGAGTTCCTGTCTCCCCTTCACAGTTTTCCCTGACGGTAATATAACCAGGGTACTTTTGTCAAAGCTAAGAAATTAATATTAAACATGGAGCTTCCATACGACCCAGCAATACCACTTTTGGGAATTTACCCAAAGGATACAAAAACACTAATCCGAAAGGATACATGCACCCGTATGTTCATTGCGGCACTGTTCACAATAGCAAAGGTACGGAAGCAACCCAGATGTCCAAAAATAGATGACTGGATCAAGAAGATGTGGTACATATACACAATGGAGTACTATTCATCAAGGAAAGAAGATAAACACATGCAATTTGCAGCGACATGGATGGAATTAGAGGGGATCATACTCAGTGAAATAAGCCAGAAAGAAAGAGAAAAATATCGAATGGTTTCACTTATAACAGGACTATAAGGAAACCAAATAGGAGAGAGACAATCAGTGGAGGGGGGGGGAAGGTGGAGGGAGGGAAGGAAAAGGGCACAAAATGGAATAGAAAAGAACACAAGGGACCATGGAGATGGATCACGGGTGAATTGGTGGTGGGCTACCCAAGGGGAATACAAAATGTAAAAGACATAAATAACAAATAAATATATATATATATATATATTTTTTAAATTTTTGTTTATTTATGTATACAAGCTGGGGTACAGGCCAGAGGTGCAGGGCGGTGAGAGGGTTCACCAGAGACAGAGTGGGGAGCAGAACAGGCAGATCAGAAATACACTGCTGAGGGGAGCAGCGGGCGAGGCAGGAGAGGTCTGCCGCACCATGTGGGATTCTCCCTGGCTGGGCGTCGAACCGGCATCGCCCGCGGCCAACAGCTCCATAGCGCAGTGCCCAACCGCTGCGCCACCAGGGAGGCCCCAATAAAAATATATATTAAATAAATAAATAAATAAATAAAAATTTTCTCAGGTAGAAAAAAAAAGCTAAGAAATTAATATTGGTGCATTTCTACCAATTAAACTTCCTATTTCTTTAAGTTTACAAGTTTTCCCACTAATGTCATCTTCCCATTTGAGAATCTAATCTGGCAAATGACACTGTTTAGTAATTCAGCAAAATTGTATTTGGCTGCTGAAAAATCACTGTTTGGGAATCATGTCTTTGGAAAGCTTACCCTTTCCGATCTAAGGGGTCTCTAACACACCACTGTGTGGGCGGGAGGCTGTCAGCCAGGATTCCATTATGGCCTCTGTAGAACTTTCAGTCACACAAGCTGCATGACAAAAATCTGTGACTTCCTGGAGGAGGTGGACAGAGGTGGGGAATGTGGGGTGGTGTCTGTGGGTGTTCTGTTCTGATTACTTTGTTGGTGAAGAGGGAAACAAGGTCAGCCAAGAGGGGTACAGCAGGAAGGCACTGAGGGCCTGCAGGAGAAAGGACGTTGTACAGTTGCAGGAGAGAGAGAGAGTGAGTGGATGAGGGGAGTGGAGGATGATGACCTGGCAGCAACTGAAGGCTCCTTGAAAACTGTGGGTAAGAATCTAAGTGAAACCAATTAGCCTGGAGTCAATGCCACTGAACAGGCAGGGAGAGACTGGAGAGTGGGATTTACACTTGACTGTGGATCCGTCAAGACAGCAGAATGAAATTAAAGGGCAAAGGGAGTGACTGTAAGGATTGGCCATGGAATTTATATTGCATTCTAGAAAGAAGGGTTTCTATTTTAGTAAGTGGGAACATGTGAGGGCTTTTACTTTGCCAAGAGAGAGCCATGGCTGGAAAAAGTCTAAGACTCACTGCCCTGGAGCCATCATTAACTCAGTGACTCCCTGGTGATTTAATGGAAGAAATCTTCCTCCCAAACGTGCTTTCAAAATGGGCTTGCAAAGAGGTGTGATATAGCACAAGTGGCAGAAACAGAATTAGAAAGCAGTTTTGTCTGCTTTTAAACCCACAATCTTATTCAGGTCCAGTCCAGGGACTCCCCAAGGCCCTCTACCACCCACCCCAGGGGAGAATAAGAATGAGAACAGTGAGAGCACCCGGGCACACCTCGTGATCTGTGGTATAGGAATGGTCAGTCCCTGGCTCCCAGAAATGTCTTTGGTTCCTCCCCCCAACCTCTGGGAAGCCAGGCTCCAATGACGGCCCAAGGCCCTCGGGGAGGTCCGCCCAATGGTGGCAGATGGTTACGCTGACTAGTAACCACCATGGTACTTCCCCCATGGCCGGCCCTACTGTGAGTTCTGGGTAAGTAGCTCAGATATAAGGCGGAACTTTGGTAGTTTGCTATTTTAGATGCCAGGAAGCCTACTACTCAGCCCCAAACTTCTTTCTCTCTTTCTTCTTTCATATTCTTTCACATTTTCGGATGGGTGTATGGCTGCCCAATGTCTTATAACCATAGAACAATCTAGGCAATGGGATACTACCAGAAATAATGTGATTTTTCTAAGTTAGTGATTCTTAACTGATGTTGAATTCACACCCCACCCCAGACATTTCCAGCTGTCACAACTGAGGGTTTCTACCGTTATCTAGTGGTTGGGGCGAGGGGTGCTGATAAATATCAGCAACATACAAACAACAAAACCCCACAAACAAGAGCTCAAATGTCAACAGTGTCAAGATTGAGAAATTCTATTCTGGATCATGCCTTAAAAGGAATATACATGCCCACCTCTGGCACTTTCCTCCAGGCTATGGAGCTATAGCCTCGGATGGAGAGAGAAACCAGATGCTTGAGGATGAGTGGCGCTGTAAGAGCCCTGACCTGCCTGCCTCCGTTACCATAAAATAACCTTCTCTCTTGTTGAAGCCATTATATTTTGGGGTCCTTTGGTTCCAGCAGCTTAACCCACCCCCTAACTGATATTGGACTTTAAGAGGTCACTGACTAAGACCCCCTGAAATGACTTACCTGGCCCACTAGCCATGCTACTGGCCCACTAGCCATGCTGTCTGAGATGGTTTCTAATTCCAGGTAAAAAGGATTTCAGTACCGTGTGATTTGGCGTCACTCCTTTCCTCCTATTCTCTTTCTCCCTCTTACCCTTTCCGGCCAGGCTACCCAGTGGTAGGCAGAATGATACTTTCCCAAGTATGTCTACATCCTAACCTCTGGAACCTGTGAATGTTTTGTTACACGGTGAGGGGGACTTCAGGTTGTTAATCAGCTGGCTTTAAGGAGGTTAGCCTGGATAATTTAGGTGACCCCAATGTAAGCACAAAGGTCCTTAAAAGTGAAAGAGGGAAGCGAGAGCAGCAGAGGCAGGGTGATATGTGTGGGAAAGGCTGGTTTTGAAGATGAAGGGGTCACAAGCCCCGGAACGTGGGTAGTCTCTGGAAATGGGAAAAGGCGCAGACATAGTTTGTCCCTTAAAGTCTCCAGAAGGAGGGCCTCCCCGGTGGCGCAGCGGTTAAGCGCTGCGCTATGAAGCTGTCAGCAGCGTGCGATGCGAGTTCCACGCCCAGCCCGGAGAATCCCACATGGTGCGGCAGACCTCTCCTGCCTCTCCTGCTGCTCCCCTCAGCAGTGTACTTCTGATCTGCCTGTTCTGCTCCCCACTCTGTCTCTGGCAGACCCTCTCGCCGCCCCTCGCTTCTGGCCTATACCCCAGCTTGTATGTATTACTAAATAAATCTAAAAAAAAAAAAAAAGTCTCCAGAAGAAACAGGGCCCCACTGACGTTGGTTTTCACTCAAATAGACCCATTAACACTTCTTGTGCCGGCTATTTGCTGTGCCACCACATGAATGGTATAAGCATTCAATAAAACACACAGAGCTCCTGAACTACTGGATGTATTTTAATGAAATTTTAAATGCACAGAGATTAAAGCTTCTAGACTGAGCACGATCAAAGAAATAGCTCCTAATAGTTCCAAATAAATCCACTGTGGTGTGAAAAAACGGAGACTAGAGGAACACGTGAATACATGAATACGTGAGCAGAGCAAAAAGTGTTAAGGAATCCTGACCTTCCAGAACTGTAAGATAATAAATGTATGTTGCTTGAAACACCAAGTATGTGGCTATTGAATGAAAGGAAACAATTATCTGTCTGCCTGTCTCTCCCGCCTTCCTTCCTTTCCTTCCCTCCTTTCCTTCCCTCCCTCCCTTCCTTCCACCCTCCCTTCCTTCCACCCTTCCTTTCTTCCACCCTTCCTTCCTTCCTTCCTCCTTCCCTCCCTCTTTTCCCCTCCCTCCCTCCTTCCTGACATTTCTTCCTTCCTTTTTCCTTCTCCCTTCATCTAGCTCTCTTTCCAGTTTAGATTCTCTATGAAAGTCTGAGCCAGTGAGGAGCTGAGACCAAGGTCCCCTCTGGACTGTGACTGGCACCTCCTGGAAAGCTCTTACTTAGAATGAACACCTGAGAGAAGAAACTGTGCTAATCCAGAGCATGGGCTGTGTTCAATAATTCATGCATTCAGGACTAATTCCTTTCATGATTTGCTTTCAGAAACATACATTTCACCTGCACCCAAGATCGTGCAGTAGGTAAGCTAGTCCTGCTCCTTATGAAATCCAGGTTATCGTTAGATTGTCTGCTTTCCAGAGGTGCTGCCATCCAAAGCCAAAAGGACCATGAGGTGATAGCCACACTAACAGGAGGCAGAATTAGCCCGCTCTCTAATTCCAAAGTGTTTAGCTTTGCAGCACAAAAACTTAAACACCTTCTTGCAACACATTGTAAACATGTCAGTGTGTTTAACATGTTAACCGTCCTCTGTTCTCCTGCCCATGTGTTTAGAAAAGAAACAGGTTATGATGTTTAGTGAATGGATGTATGTGCTCATAGCAGCTAACACTTTTTAAACACTTGCGGATGCTTAAAATTATGATGTGTTTAAGATTTGAACACGTTTGCTTTTCTACACTCTTAATCCAATGAGAGCTGAGTGCATTTTTTTGCTCAAACAGCTACGGTTTGTCCACCTTGCAAAGGCCAGTCTGCAATGACAAGTCCTTAGCTCTGCCAATTAAATTTTTTTTCAGCATTTTCTTTCATACACTGACCTCCCTCATCAGGGGAAAATAATAAGTAGGACAGTGCAAATGATAGTTATGCTTAAAAGATTCTCTAGAGTCTTATTCTATTAGGGAATCTAAAGGGTTTTGCTGCAGCCAATGCAGACTTTGTGAACTTGACTGTATGGTTCAGAAAATGAAAACCAGAGAGACTCCAGGTGCTGCCCAGGTCACACAGAGGGGTGTGGAAGAACCAGGGGGTAAGTCAGACCCCAGATGCTATCCAGGGCTCTGTCTACTTGTCTTCTCCACCCAGACTGCCCAACCCCACAGCTGGGAAAGGTATTAAATACCTTATTACATTCTTCCAAGCAGGGGCTCGCCAGTGTAACCACAGAGAGGCTTGTTTGGGGGCAGTTGTCCTGCTTTCCTCTGTCCCGCTGTGAACACTCTACCTAGACCTCCAACCTCTCATGTCTGATGTCTCCAGTGATCTCTCTACTAATCTCCTTATCCCCTCATGTCCACCTCCTTCTCCATACTCCACTTCTGGTATAGCCCTTCCTCCTTGACCTTTAAGTGGTCTATAAATCTTTCTGCCATCTAATACCCTGCCCCAACCAACATTTTTTTAAATTACTATTGAGATAACAGTGGTTTACAAGACTGCTTGTGGATCAGAGGCATGGGATCACACCTCAGATACATGTGACCACAACACATCCACCACTAAGGCAAGTAGTCATCATTTTCTATAGCTGAGTAGTATTCCATTGTGTATATATGCCACATTTTTCTAACCCACTCCTCTGTCCTAGAGCACTTAGGTTGTTTTATAATTTGACTACTGTAAATAGTGCTATAACGAACACTGGAGTGCATTTATCCCTTCAAGTTAGTGTTTTTACATTCTTTGGGTAGGTACCTATGAGTGGAATTGCTCGATCATATGGTAGATCAATTTTAAGAATTTTAGAAACCTTCATACTATTTTCCATAGGGGTTGGACCAGTCTACATTCCCACTAAGCATACAAGAGTTCCTTTTTCTCCACATCCTTGCCAACACTTGTTGTTTCTGGTCTTTTTGATATAGGCCATTCTCACAGGTGTGAGGTGGTACCTCATAGTGGTTTTGATTTGGATTTCCCTGATGATAAGTAAGTTCTTTATATATTTTGGATATCAGCTGGCACACTACATAACGGCTCTGTTAGGCTCTCTCAGTGTCTGTAGAGATGAAAACCACAAGAGATTTGCCTTCATTGCCCTCAAGAGGCTTGTAGTTTAGTGTACAAGATAAGACTCCTACACAAATAACTGCAGTACAGGGAAAATTGTATAAAGTGTCAAGATCATTTGAGAGGACTGGAGGATGCATAGAAGAACCCACTTCCAAGTGAAAGACTGAGAAGCCTGTGGAGAAAAAGAAATTTGAGCAAACCTTAGAACAGGTAAGATGTCAAAAGGCCAAAAGATATGGGAAATGAGAGGGGGGTCTTCTTACAATGCAGAGACATTAAAGGCCCAGAGACACAGAAGCCTGGGATAGACTTGTAGAGTGTTTAGCTGGGTGCCATGTATGACACAGAGGAGATAAAACTGGAGAGGAAACTGGATCAAAGAGAAACAAGGATTTTCTTAAAGGAGAGAGATGATCTGGGGCTTTTAAAAACAGTATTTTAAAAATACTTAGCACTTCTTTAGAAAAATAAAGGAAAAGCTTATTTGCTAGCAATAACAAATATGTGATATATTTTCATTTGTAAAAATTATTCAAATTAATATAAAATTATTTCATATATTGAATGGCCCATATAACACTTTGGTGTGCTGGAAGCAGTCTTTAATTTTTGCGTTTTCTCATTATACTTACAAATGGATAGCCTTAGTCTCTCACGCTCAGTGAAGTCTGAGGTAACCTCCATGTTCAAAATATCACTTAAATGCTTTTCCCTCCGGGTTTTCCCTCTTTCCTGTAATTCCTTTGGAATCTAGTGGGTAGATACTTGGTTCCCTACTGGCAGCCTCCCAGAGAGGGAGCTGGCCTTCAGAAAAGCTCCATGGTTCCTCTGCAGTTTTCTGAACTGGGTAAATTCTTGGGAGTTTTATTAAAACATTTAATTTTTAAATAAAATAGGTCACTCATTTCCTGAGACTAGTACTACTTCATGCCTGACTCAAGTTCAGAATTTCACTTGACTATGCCTGCCAGTTGGCGGCAACTCTCTTCTGGCCTGTTTCTGGACTGGTCAGGAAAATTCATCCCATGCAACTTGCAAACATGAGTCACCAAAACACTGGCTAGGTATTGGGTTTGAGTAATAGAGACTGCTTTTCCATGCCTCTTGATGACTCTAATTGCAGACCTCACTGGTGTCCGTTAACCCTCAGTCCTCATCCCCCTGAGGCAGCAGGAAGTCCACACTTTTCAAGTCCATTAGAGCAGGAAGTTCCTGAGCTGGCCCCTGGCCATGGTCTGGGAGAGGAAGTGATCCTCACCCTCAGGCTGTAAAAAGCCTAGGGTTACTTTCTAGTCTCTCCTCCTCTGCCTTATTGGTTAAGGATGTCATGTTTCAGACATCTGGCCCCTGGATGCCTGAAGAAGACATCTGCTTTGCAGAGTCACTAGGACTGGTGTGAGTATGAGTATACTTAGCGTACTAAAACACAGATTTTTGAGGATGTTTATGGAAATATAACCGACAGCACCTTTTTCATTTATTTCGGTGACATTTTAGCTCCTGTACTACACTCGTGACTGTATTAAATTCCTATTGTTGCTGTAATAAATTTCCACAAATTTGGTAGCTTAAAACAGTACAGATCTCATAGTTTAGAGGTCAGAAGCCCCAAATCAGTCTCAACAGATTAAAATCAAGGCATTAGCAGAGCTGGATCCTTTTGGGGCTCTAAGGAAGAATCCTCTCCTTGCCATCTCAAGCTTCCATGAACATTCTTTGGCTCATAACCCCGTCCTCAGAGTCAGCAGAGCAGCATCAGCAAGCTTCTCTTTCACTCATTGACCTCTTCTTCCGTAGTCACATCTTCTCTAATCCCTATCATCCTGCCTTCCCATTTATAAAAACCTTTGTGATTACACTGGTCCTCCATAGATAATTCAGGATAATCTCTCATCTCAAAATTCTTACTCACATCACATCTGCAAAAATCCATTTGACCGTGTAAGATAAAATATTCAAGGTTCAAGGAAATCCATTATGGACATCTTCAGGGAGCATTACTCAGTTTTCCTCAGTAATCCATGCATTGCTTATCTGACTAAGCCTTAATCCAATGCTGGTGCTATTTTGCCAGCAGCCAGATAGCCTTCTGCAAGTAAAGACTCCTCCAGAGTGCCTGCAACCATACATCTTTTCTTTTGAAAAGATACACAGTTCCACATAGTACGGCTGATTATGGTAGAAATAATCCAAATAAAGACAGGTTTTATAAAAGAAACTATCATCAAAGTAAAGATATCCCAGTGAACGGGAGGAAATATTTGCACATGACACATCCAACAAGGGGCTAATATCCAAGATCTACAAGAATTCATACAACTCAAGAATAAGAAAACAACCCAATCAAAAGAAAAAGTGGGCAGAAGAGCTAAATAGGTACTTCTCAAAAAGAGAGAGAGAGAGAGAGAGAGAGAGAGAGAGAGAGAGAGAGAGAGATGATGAACAAGCTTACAACACTTACCACTTATCAAAACTACAATGAGATACCACCTCACACCAGTGAGAATATCAAGAGAAGAGAAACAAGAAGTGATAGCGAGTATGTGGAGAAAATGGAATCCTGGCACACTGCTGATGGGAATATAAACTGGTGCACCCCCTGTAGAAAAAAGTATGGAGATTTCTCAAAATAATAAAATTAAGTTACCATTTGATCCAACAATTCCACTCCTAGAAATCAAAAGCACTAATCAAGAGATTAGTGTCCTGTGTTCATTGTAACACTATTTACAATAGCCAAATTATGGAAGAAACCTAAGTGCCCCATGACAGACAAGTAGATAGAGAAGATGTTTTAAACACATACAATGAAATATTCTGTGCTATAAAATAAAATGAATGCCTACCATTTGCTACAACATAGATGAAACTGGAAAGGATTCTGTTAAGCAAAATAAGTCAGAAGCAGAAAGACAAATACCAAATAATTGCACTTGTGTGAAAGATAAAGAAATAAGACAAAGGAAAAGATCAAGTCAAATCAAAACAGACCTTGGAATCTGACTGCAGAATTGACGCTACCAGAGGGGGAGCGCCGGGACTGGTAGCAACTGCAATTGCGGGGGGGGGGGGGGGTTCCAGTGGACTATGTTGGAGAATTCTTGGTACTTTGGTGGTGGGAGTGATGTGACAACATATATTTGAAGCAGTGTGAACCTACACCCCCCCCCCAAAATACATGCAGTGTTGTAAACTATCATTACTTTCAAAAAGATTAATTTTGAAAGGAGATGATAAGCTTTATTACACAAAGTTTGAGGAACACAAATTTTGTTACCAAAAGTTTGGAAACATCTAACAAAACAATGTGCAAAGATATTCTAGAACACTCCATGTTTGATTATTGTAGCTATTATGTCTGTGATATATTTTAATAACTTTGACATGTTCTATAACAATTTGTAAAGTTAGTTGCACCTTTATATGATCTTAATGCTGAGATGTATAGAGGAAAAGATTCTGAAAGTGTATACATCAAAATGTCAATAGCTGTTTGGCTCTTTCTGAAGGTCATGAATGACTTTTTTGGGCAAAGGGATCCCACGTAACCTCTGCGTCATCACAGCTTGCATCATGACTTTCCTCTCTTATCATTTTCCCTTATCCCCACCTGACCTCCTTACCCCTTCTCCCCCTCCCCAAAACCTCACAGCCCTCACTACATTTGCTAGTTTTGCAAGTGTTTTACTTCATCAAATCATCTATTATGTAAATGCCCAGTATTTGTTTTTGACATTCGGACTTGCTTCACTACACATAACTCCCTTGAGCTCCCTCCACTTGCTGTAAATGGCCGCATTTCATCTCTCCTTATGGCTGGACAGTGCTCCGGGGTGCAGACGCACCAGAGCCCCCTGACCCAGTGGCCTGCTGGTTGGCCTCCAGGCTGCTTTCATGTCCGAGCTAGTGTGTATGGCACTGCAATGAACACTGTAGAGCATATCGGTTTTTTGCATTGATGGTCTCATGTTTTTTGTCAGATGGCCCAGAGCGGCATTGCTGGGTCAAATGCTATTTTCAGGCTGTGTGCAGGGTTGGAGGAAGGTTGGTAGGAGAGATGTTTATCTTGGTTTGTCAAGTTTTCTGCATTAAGTGTGTATCACTCTTAACACAGGACTTTTGCTTCCAAACTTATCACCCCAGTGGTGATTCCGCTGTTGGAAACCCAGTTCTACTCCCTGGAAAGGCCTCCCTGGCCCACTGCCCTTCACAGTCATCTGCATGGCTACTGGGGAACAGGCACTTTTGGGGACCACCCACACTTTTCAGGCTCCTTCCTGCCAGTGCAGAACTGGGTGCCCAGAGATGGTTTCAGAGGTTAAGCGGACTTTGTACAGCCAGATTATGGCTCCTTTGGTACAATAATTTCTTGAAAATACTCTGGCTTCTGGTCATCCCATATGCAAAAATCTACCACTAAAATTCTTGCCTGTCCATAGGGACAACAGCCTCAAAGCCACCTGAAACACCTTGGATCAGGAGGTGCTGTCCCAACATCCTCCTGATCGGCAGGCCCAGCACCGTGTGGAAAGACACTGATCACGTTCTCCGCTAAGACTACAGCTTCTCAAACACCACTTGCCTGCTGCTTCAGTTTGAGGCACAGAAGCACTGGCTTTTTCAACCCAGCAAAGCTCCAAATAACTGAACTCTTGGGCAATTTGGATCTCAGGCTGCAGGCAACAGAACAGCATCGTTGCAGACCACACCCCTTCCACCTGTTCCTGCAGACCAGCTGACACTGGCTTGGTTTTGCCTTGCTCTTTTGAGAGTCAATAAAAGCAACAAGACCCAACGAGCACACACTAACATTCTGAGTCTTCCTCACCATCTCTCCTACCACTACAAGCTTGGGTGGCAGATGCTCTCTCTTCTAAAATCAGGCACAAACAGAGCAAATGTTTCACCACATACAGGGGCCACTCAGCAGGATCTGAGTCCTCACTGATGGGCACCTCAGTTTCTTTTTGGAACAAGGCAGGGTATTCTGCACTCTTTCATCCACATCTCCATGAATACTGGCCTTGCTAGGTGACTACTCTGAAGAGCAAAGCTCGCCTGGCTATGAATTCAGTTTTTAAAATGCAAACCTCATTGTCATATTTGTCACATTTAATTATTTCCTGCTCAGTGTTCTGAGAGAGAAATTTTCTCCACACTTAAATGCCTTTCTCAACAATTAGCAAAAAATGGACATGAGCTCCACTGGATTAATCATATCATGTTTAAGGTGTCTGCACACAGAAGGTAGGCCTATCCACTCCTATTTTTCATTAGATGCTAGTGAAGTAGCTAAGGTGGATTTGATGGTGGGTACAGAAAGCCAGTGCTCAGGATAAAGCAGGAAAATTTCCCCCAATTTCCTCCTTTTCCCTAGTGCTTAGTCACATGACTAAGGTGAGGGCACGACCCCCGTGGCCCCAGTTATGGCCTTGTAGGCCCAACCGAGTGGAGGGTGATGCCCAGGTGATTGCCTGGGCATCTGATCCGGGTCCATTCTGCCCTCCCCTCACTAGCATTGGCCCTCTCACACTTCACATAGCTGCTAGGAACTTTCCAAGGTAAATGATGCCAGCAGCTTTGCAAGGTTGGAGGAGCCAACCCCAAACCCAAGGACCCAGTGTGCCCTTAACGTTGTCATCTCCCTGGTTGGGACAGGGCCTTCCTAAAAGACCAAGAGGATGGGGTAGGCAAAGAGGAGGGCAGCAGACAAACAGTTGGAGCGTGGTCTGAGAACAAGAACTAAATTTCTCCCTGATCCTCAAGTGTCTCTTGGCCCCGCAAACATGACAATCTCCCATTAGGTTTTCTGTTCTTTTGGATTAATTGGTTAGTCCTTCTAAGTATCTATGCCCAAGCAGTACAGCTGCTGTCTGGAGTCCTCTGCAGTGAGACCCTCACACCTCATTCCTCCCCCACCCTCTGCCCCTGCTCAGCCCTTTGCCCATTCTCTATGTCTGGTCGCTACTTCACTCCTCTTCCTCGCTACAACTTCCAGATAATGGCTCTCCCTACTCAGTTCAATCCCTGAGATGCCCTTCCCACCCCCAATCACCATCCTAAAGGGTCTTGTCCCACTGTCACCAAATACCTCAGAAGGGCTAAATCAACTGCTTCCTCAGAGGAAGGGAATGGGGAAAATTGGCCCAGGGTGAGGATGACACCCCAGGTTAGCTCTGTGCCCCATTTCTCTCATGGGTCCAAGGGTCACATGGTACTTGGTCAGGTTCCCTGCCCTTTACCTTTTTCTGGACCCTAATCCAAGTCCATTGGCAAGGTTTCCGTCCATATCAAACTATAAGCCAGATATAAAGAGCAATTTAAAGGCTACTGAGGACAAGGGAAGAGGGAGGAGGAAGAGGGGGAAGAGGAGGAAGGAAGTGCCTTTTATTCTATGCCTTTCATGCCTTTGTTCATGCTGAAAATACAGGAAGTTGCCCCCGACCACTGGGCCCTCATCACTGACCTCTTCCCCAGACTTGCCATCTGGCCACCATCACTGAGCAGGGCACTGCGTGTGCCTCACGGCTGGCCCGTCTCAGCCTGCTGTACTGGAGCCTTTGCTTCCCGTGTGCAGTCTTGGGTCCACACCTCAGCTATGACCTCTCCTTCTCTAGCTTCCCTGTGGTGGTACATGGGCCCCCGCTTTGATTGATTGGGTGACAGGGTGGCCAGGGCCAAGGCACCCTGGTGGCTCTTGCAGAGGAAAGGGGAGTCCAGGGCACATTCCAAGCCCTGTCAGCACTGGCTCAGCCCCTTAGTGGTGTAAAATCTCACGCCTGGAGCCCTGTGAGCTCCTGGTGCCAGCTGCAATTTTATTGGTGGTCTGTGACTTCAAAAGCCTCTCCTCCTGCATGGCTGAGCCAGACAGGCTGCAGAGCAGAAAGCCTGGTGCCCAGGGCACTGGGGAATTGCCTGGGACCTGGACCCAGACTCCCAGCCTGCTATGCACTCTCCCAGCTCAATCTGACCACAGCAGATGGAGAGGCACTGCTGTTTAGCAAGCTGCTTTCACAGACCTGTGCATCCCAGGTTTGCAGGCAAGACACTTCTGACCAGACATCTGTTCAACATCCCAACATTTTTCTTTCCTACAGAAAACCCCGGCAGTGGCAAGACAGGAGGCCAGCCTGAGGTTTGGGCGACCCTGGGCACTCAATTGACATCACTGTGCCTTGTCTATCAGGAAGGGTGACACAAAGTCCTGGCTACCTGCCTCATCACTCTTTGAAAACTTAGAAGAAGCCAAGTATGAGAGAGCAGACAGAAAATTTCTCAAACAGGAGGTACTATCAGTCCACACAGCTGGCAGCTCTCTCTGCCCATTCTGAAACTCAATTAGACACACACTGGACTTGAATCTCAACTCTGCCATTTCTCAGCTGTGTTACCTTGGAAGAGTAACCCAACCTCTCTGTGCCTCCACTTCTTCATAAGGATTAGCTGATCCTGGGGAAACACTTGAACAATCCCCGACACCAAGTAGGTGCTACAGAAGTGTTTGCTATAATTATCCTTTCCACACATTAGGGTCCACGTGCCCCCAATTCTGACAGTGATATGACAAACATCCAGTGTTCATTCTTTGTTCTCCCCACAGCAGACATAAGCACACATCTGGCCCAGCTGGGGTATCAGCAAAGCAGCCCTGGGATCAGATCCTGCTCTGCCCTCTGCTTGATCTCTAAGCTTGGGCAAGTTACTAAGCCTCTGCAAAACCAGTTTCCTCATTTATAAAGAGCTCAGAATAACTTGCTTCCCAGAGCAGTAGAGGATTTATGTAAATTAAATAAAGCTATCAGTGAAGCTCAATGCCTGACCTGGAGTACGCATTTAAATAATGTTCTAGATCCAGGGCTGGGCACACAACAGCTCAATGCCTGATGACTTGAGGTAAGTTCTGAGGAACATGTACTAAAGGGGAGGCCACATCAAGTCACAGGCCCCACCCTCCATGGCGGCCACACCTTCCACCGTGGACACACAAACAATACTCTGAGATGGGCTTCTAGGGTGAAACCCCTGACGGGCAAGGACTGCACCTTCTCCCTCACACTTGCCAGCAGCTGGTCCCACTCAGCATAAACAATGTGAGCGCAGCGCCCGCAGAAGTGGCCCTAGCTGTCTGACTCCTGTCATGAAGAGAATTATTGAGAGAAGGCTGAAGAAGGAAAAGCTGCCTCCAAACACATCCAGAATCTTTCTGGAGATGGAAACGAACAGGGATGGAAACATGACAGCAGAGAAATACAGACCGTTTTGAAGTCAGCCCACCTGGGAGTCAAGCCACATTGAAAATCAATAAGGCATCAAGGCCAGGAGCTGGGAGAGCCGACTGGATACCTGCGTGTGCCTCCTTTAAAGCAGGGAAACCTTTGAAGTTGCAGACGACCAATAAAAATACAGCTGGCATTTACAGCCTCAACTCCTTTTGCCTTTGCTTTTCTCCAGGTTGCTAAAGCTGCAGCCAGAGTCCCTCCAGGAACAGGGGCCCACGCTATTGACAAGGACAGGGGCTCCTGGCCTGCCTGGCCAGGGAGGGGTGATAAACCACAGGCTTGCTGGCACTGTCCTAGGACAACCCTATCTTGGGTTCTGGTCATCAGAAGCAGTGGCTGAAGTCCCCAAAACACTTGAGTAAGGTATGCTCTGTGAAGCTGTGTAAGTCAAGGCCACAAGCAGCCCTGGGTAAGCTCTTGATAGGATGGGACACCCCCACTCCATTTGGTGTGCCCCCCCCCCCATCTACTGCCTCATCTGTACACTCCTTTCAATGCCAGCAAACCTGGAGAAGAACAAGCCTGCTGGAGTGACTACCTCCCTCAAAAAGTAGAGTCATCAAAACAGAACAAAGTTACACAGCTCATTAAAAAGGAAACAAAAGTTACAGGAAAGGGACCCAGTTCTCAACCCAATGCTGAGGTTTTAAGGTGCTGAAGTGGAGGTTCTTCTCTCATTTTTCCATGTACCACCCACTGGAAATTCCATAACCTTACTTTTCATTCAATAAGCACATAACAGGTTTTCAAAATGAGGCGCTTATGGTTGTGTCAGGGAGACAGAACTTACAGACATAAAACATCCAACAAAAAAGCCACAAAGTAGTCTTAGAATGAATGGAAGATATTACATCATACAACATATATGGGCAATGTCAGGCCTAATGACCAAGCTGAGCTAATGTCAATAAACAGAGAACTATTAGGAAATTCATTAATCTAGGTCTTGTTTATATTCCTATTTGTCAACCAAATTATTTGTTTGACTTGTGGCCTCCCTATTTTATTATAGTCATTTCTGTCATCAGCAGAGCTGGGCTGCTGGAATTTCACACATAGGCACGACCCACAGGCGTCTTAGGTATGCTGTCTCGCTCAGCCTTCTCCAAAAATCAGCTCTCATCAGGGGCCAAAGTCTGTCTTCAGTTAACAAATAACTGCTCTTTGTAAGCCAATGGCTCACTGAACCTTAATTAATTGATTTTCTAACCACCATTTCCTGTTTCCAGAAGTTGACCTCCAAAGCACTCTCTTGCTCTTGGGGGAATGTCATTGGGGAAAACAACTCCAGGCTGGAAATACAACAGCAGAGCAAACAGGCAAAAAGCAGCTCTCTGGACACCTGGGGTCCTGCCCCCCACCCCCCAATCTGGTCTTTACAAACTCACCTCTCTCTGTCCTCCCTCCTCATCCCCACATCTGCACATTTCCTTCCTCATTTAGCTCATACCTTATCCTTCCCTCTACCTTTTCCTACCCCCAGGAATGGGGCTAGGAAAGGTCCAGCTCCTCCAAATAACATCCCTGTGACAACGTATGCCAGAAAAGTCCCATCTCCTTGGTCCCAATGATTGTCTCTGCTCTGTCCTGTTGGCATTTTTCAGACACAGCTTTGTGAACTGTGCGCTTCAGTTGGTAACCAGGAGGCAAGTGCTTGAGGATAAGCTGGCTTTACATGTCTCGAAGCTCTGTGGCCTTGCTCCTTGGCCCTCCCCCCTCCACAAACACACTCGTGCCCTCACACTCAGTGCTGGACCGATAGGGGTACTCTGGTCAGTGCAAACCTGCTTGCATTAGGTAGACATCTACAGTATTCCTCTTTAGAGTCCTGTCCATAAGAAAATCAAGAATGACTTTCTAGAAGGTGCATCTGTCTTCCCTACTTTTATCTTCTCAGTTGAAACTAATTTCTGGAGTTTCCACCTTATGAGTCATTGTTTCCTGTTTGGGAAATAAATGTCAAGTGATTTCTCCATTCAAAGTGATGGATCACAGTAGGTTTCTGGGGAGCAGCGAGGGAAGCCTGTCTCATAAAAAGTAGACAACCTTTATTACTTCGAAGGAAAAGGGTGAAGGGCCTTGTGGGGAGTGGGATAGAGGGTCATATATCTCCAAAATTACTTAGAGTAATATCTATCCTCAACAATCACTCTATGAATTCTGGCACATTTCAAAAAGCAAATTTGGAAAAAGCAGCCAGAATCTCCTACCTTCTGCAAGAAGCTACTGTGCAGTCTGGTCCTTTGTAGTTTGATTTAAAAAAAAAAAAAAAAACAACTACCAAACCATCTTGGAAAAATCAGAAAGCAGATGCACCCATAACTGAACTTGGCAAGGCCAACAGAAAGCTCATCATAGGTGTTACAGGCCCTCACACCATAATTAACCCGAGGGGGCACAGAGGTTGTGGATTTCTCTGCACAGATGCCTGGGGTTGGGAACCCTCATGGGCAGGAGATTTGGGTGCCCTGAGCCCTTCCTGGAAACTAACGGTTGGTCTAGCCCTGACACGGAGTACCTCTCCGGGCTTTGGAAATTCACGTTCAGGGGAGACCATGGACTCAGTGTATCTCGGTGAACCCCAGGGCTGCAGAGGCCACCAGCCCACCCGAGTGTGGATAGCCTCAGCCTGCTCTGTGCCGACAGCCACGACCTGGTGCCGAATTTTACTATCCGCCATTTACCATTCTGACGGGAAAACAAATGTGAAACACCTGGATATTTATGTCTCTGATGGGTCGAGTTGCACTGTTCCATTATATTAAATAATCCAGGCTGTTCACTTCAAAGGCTGCAGGCCTCTGGGAGTCCGCCTGGGCGTGTGCGGGGCCTTTGTTAACAGAGCGGCACCAGGATGGGGTCGTTCGGGTCCCCCTGCACCCACCTCCCAGCTCTGGAGCACCCCAAGCCAGGGCAGCCCGCAGCTGCCCACACCTGCACCCACACCCCCCACTTTCCCCAGAGCTTAGGGCCCAGGGCCTCCAGGCCAGAGAACAGGATGGCCCCCCGAGCCCACCCTATGATTGCAGAGACCTTTCAGAAGCCTGCCTTCCTTCTGCTTGCTCACACTGGTGGCCCAAGCGGGCACTATGATGGCCATTTGCAGAATCCGGGGTTCCAAAGAGTGAAGTTTCCTTTCTCACCCCGTCCTAACTGGCTCTGACCTGGAGCCTCCGTTTCCTCACCTGTGTCATGGGAGTTGGTGGCATGCAGCTGGACACACCTGCCCCTAATGCACTGCTCCCCCACACTTACCAGAAAAATGGGATTTACTGCTTTTGGTCTCCAAAAGTCAAGGTGGCCATGGAGTAGAGGGAAAGCTGAGGTCAGATGTTGAGACTGGGTAGTCAGGAAGGTCAGAAGAAGCTGAAAAATGTTTCCGACTCACTTGCTAAGATCGGGAGCCAAACAAACCTTCTCAAAGCTCGGGAAGTCAAGAGCAGCACTGACACGGCAGAGGGGGCTTCAGTATCCTGAGACCACTGGAAAGCAGCTTAGAGCACTGACACTGGGGGTCCGGGGCACGAGTGGGGTGAGGAATACAAGCACAGAGCTGGGAAGAAAGACTGTGACTTGTGCTTGGAATCTTAAGCCAACAGACATTTATGGACTTGCACAAGGTCCCCCATGGAAAATTCTAGAAAACACTAAAGGAGGGATGGGATGAGCCCTGAGAAGTTCTTCCCCTGGGGTAAAGGCTGGGAAGCTGTTCAGTATTTGTAAAGTAAAATGGAGGGAAAGCCTCCTGTTCTCCCACATAGCACAGATGCGAGCAGCAGAAGGGACATTTCTGAAAGCATGGTGCAAACTTAAAATGATGCAAATGAGGTCATATTACTGCAGTTGGGAAAAGGGTACCTATGGGACGCTGGGAACATTTCAACATTACAGCAGAAAGAACTGGAAGAAGGTGCTGTCACTCAGTTTCTTTGTTGTCTAGTCCCCCATCCTGAAAGGCCTGCTCCTCTCCTTCTACATCTCCTCCAAAGTCTCTGCCATATTATCACTCCTTCCTGCGGTCACTGGTGCCACCCCACTCAGCCTCAGCATGAGAGAGAGGAAAAAAAAACATTCAGAGGGTCACTTTTTTGTACAGCTAAGGGGTTTACTAGAACTGGCTTGCCTTTGGATTTCCCAGCTGCCACAAAGTGGATGCAATTTTCTCCACAGCTCACATTCGGGAGACAGCTTGCTTGGGGCTGGTGCTTCAGAGGTCTGAATCCTAGGCCTGGATTTCTCTATGTCTAACTGTAGACACAAATGAACACGTTGCTTCATCTCCTCAGCCTTGTCCCTGGAAATGAAGCTGCTGGGCCACACCCCCTGAAGACATCCCATTCCTGTCATTGGTTCTAATCTTGGCAGTACTTTTGAGCCATCTGAGGAAATCTGAAACCACATTATTGTCTCGGCTCTACCCCATCCAACTGGGCTGCGATGGAACCTCAGGTGATTCTAACACAGGGGTTGGGAATCCCTGTGCTTGTTGCTAGGAGGAATTTATTGAGCAAACACCAAGTCTACATGGATTGGCCCAGTAACCAGAAACTGGAAATGCAAGAGCAAGTTGCTGGGAGTTTTGTTTTCTCTCCTGGAATAAAAAGCGTAAGAACTAAAAAAAAACAAAACAAAACAAAACAAAAAAACACCCAAACTGACTTTTTTGTCTCTTTTCAAATTATGGCACTAAAATGTAGGCCATAGGCCACTGGCAGTCCTATTACGTCTGCTATACAGAAGTGGGTCCAGCCCTGGCCTTGGTGTTGAATGAGTTCACTAACCACAGAAATACTCAGTTGAACTATTCCCAGGGGTCCCCCTGGGCAGGAGGGATCAGCAGGCCCAGAGGCTGCTCCACTACCTCATCCTAACCCCCAAGTTGGAGGGGCCCTCTGAATCCCCATGCCACCCAGGCAGCATCCCTGGCAGGAGGCACCGCCTGAGTATGTGGTCAATCATCCCTCTAAGCCTCAAGAAAGCCGTGGAGATTTGAACTGGGTTGTTTCCCCCACAGTGCAGCCAGTGTTCTGACCAGCCATGTGAGAACACCGAGAGTGAGTCCTCTGTGCCCCAGAGGGGAAAGACCTGGGGAGCAATGAAAAGTTTTCCATCAGAGGATTTAAAAGGAATCCTATATTAACCCTTTCTAGGGTACCACATAGTGGATGCTGGCGTCCTACGGGGCCTCCAGGGAGCAGCTGGTCCAAGCCCTACCTGCTGGCAAGAGAGTTACTTCTGCAGTAGAAACCCCAAGGAAAGACTATGTTTTGGCCATTGGTCTGTTTTAATGAAATAAACCATTTCTAACTAACCAGACTATACAAGTGGGTGCAATGGATGTGCTTGGCAAGTTTTCCATCTTTAAATGATAATGATAATGCTCCTCTTTATTTGGTCCCTGGTTCCAGTGTGCTGGCGCGATACGGCTTTTACAGCTCCTTGAAGTAAGGGGAGCAGGATTAATGTCACTGGCTGACAGATCATGTACCTGGTGTCAGTAATAATGCCGGGAAAAGATTCTATAAACTAGGACTTTGGGTAGCAGGCATGATCTCATCCCCATCCCAGTTGCTGTTGAACAGTTCTCTCTTCAGCTGTAATCAAGTTACACCCTTGGCTTATTCAGGAATTTTACTTTTAATTTAAAGGCATATTCTAGGGTAGAAGATACTCCATTAAAAAAAATAGAGGCATATTCTGTGTCCTCAATTACAACATGAAGGTAAAAAGCACAATATAAAATTCTGTTTAGACTATGTTCCCAATTGAAAAAGTGTGTATGTCACACTCACATAGGATACAGTAACCAAAATAAAATATACCAAAATATTAACCTTGGTTATTTATGGTCAGTGATCATGTGATCAATTTTCTTCATTCTACCTTTGTCTACCTTCCTATATATTTTTAAGACCTTTAAAATGAGCATGTACTAATTTTGAGTTTTAAAATAAGCTATCTTTTAAAGACAGCTTTGGTTCAACAAATGGCAAGAGTAAACTTGAGCCCCGCGCCCCCCCCCCTTTCCCATGTCACTGTGAGTTTTAAAATGGCAACTCTCCAGTGGGGAATGGCAATTAGCAGGAGAAAACTTGTGGCTTCACACCCCAAGCAAAGCCCCAAATGAATAGCTGTTAGCCATTACATTGGCCGATTTCTCAGAGATCACCCCAATTAGGATCTTCTCCATGGCTTACAACACCAGTCCTCTGACTTCAGACAAGGAGCATCTGTGGCACAGCTGGAGCAGCTGGGTTGGAAAATCAATCACTGCCCAACAACTGTGCAACTGATGGCCCATCAATCAGAAACATAAGGCGTCCGCTCCGTTTATAAAACACATGCATTCTCCTGCGAATCTGCAAATGCAATAAGCAGCCCCAGCACCTCCAGCGCTGGAGAAACGGCAGCACCACTCATTTTTGCCTCTAAAGAATCAGACTGGCACCACCAAAGGAAGCACCACACCCCAAGAACAATGGAAGACCCTGGCTTCACACCCACTGCCCTCAAAGACCCCGCAATCTCCCGGGACCCTGAGTCTTCTTTTCTCCCCACACTCAGGGCTGACCTGGAGATTTTTATTGGCCCTGACAGCCAGTTCTTCGAGACTTTCTAAATTGACCATTTCCTCCTCCTTTCCTTCCCTTCCTTCTAACCTTTAAATACTGAAGAAGAAAAATCTTTCCCAAGATTCATCGTCAGGTAATGACTAGATCTATGAGACTTCAACATGCACCCATAGGTGAGTTGACTCCTAGGATGAACTTACTTTCTTGGCATATAAAGCACTTTACCACAGGCCTATACAAAACACGCCTCACACAATATTTCAAAGGTCCTTGGTAAAGTAAATACGCGCTGAGTAAGTGTATGAACAAAAGAACTCATCCCCATTTGGAGAAACACCAAACTCTTCCCTCCAGATCCGGACACTCTGGGACATCTCCGTCCCTAGTGGGAGTGGGATGGATGGTCACTGTACTTCTTTCCCACATTGGGACAGAAACATCAATATCTCTGGTCCCTATCAGGACCACTTTATAAGTTTCTCTCAGAATAACCATAATCTGAACATTATACATTTCTTATGATTTTTAGATCATCACATTGGATCCTGAAAATCTTGTGAAATAGGTATTCTCATGACCAATACAGAAGAGAAAGCTTAGTGTGAACGAAGGGAAAAGAGAGAATCGATCAATGATGTGTGTGAAACCATCCTGAGCTCTTTCACATCCTGTTAGATCATTTATTTTTCAGGATACCCCTAAAGAATGTAGCATGTATATATAATTACCAGCTTAAGACTTGAAAAGGAAAAAAGAACCAGACGGGATGCAAGATATACCAAAGTCACATGGCCAGGTGTGAGACAAACTGGGATTTAAATCCAGGAACTTGACTTTGAATCCCCAAAACTTTCCAACCACAGTTCCGTGAGCCAACACATGGCAGGGAATACGCCTATGAGCTTTGCTGGTTACTGACGGCCTGCAGCGCGGCGTGGGTTTTCTGAGCGCCGACTCAGGAAAGCCCCAGGATGGGTCAACCTGAAGGTACACTCACCTCCCAGAACAGTTCCCCATGACCTGCCCTGGTCCCACTCATCCCTGGAACTGGCGCTCAGGGCTCTGGGGACACTATACAAAACCAGGCCATCCCCCCTCAGTCTACACTAGCCCCAGAATTGCAGGCTCTGTTTGTTCCCAAGGGGATGCTTCCTGTAATGCCAGGATTCCCATCTGCCTGACTGGGGAAAAGAAAGGTTGAGCTGCCCCTCCCTAGAGCCCTTCTTTCCCTCTGGGAGCAAAGCCAGGAGGGAGGGCTGCGGTGGGCCCCACTCCCACTCGGAGAAGTGTAACAGTGGTATTACCACAGCCTCAGAAAACTCCAGGCAGCAAACCCAGACTGCCTAGCCACATCACACCCAGGGGTGAGCTGTGAAACAATGGGGCAAGCAATGTTCATGCAGCCTGGCTGGGCGAACGGTGTTCAGAAACAGTAATTGCAGAAAGCAGTTATTGAGCATTTACATGTGCCAGGTGGAGGAGTGATTGAACTTTTCCATATGGCTCTCAGGGGGAAGGATGAGGACCATGGGGAAGAAACTAAAAGGAGACAGAGTTCAGGTTGTCATGGGGAGAACACAGCCAGGCAGAGATACCATATTGCCTTGCTGGGTCATGGCTGGAGCTGCTCAAACACAGCATGGGCAATCCCTTGCTATTATGTCACAGGAAGAATCATGGAAGCAGGGAGCAGAGGGTAAGATCTGTGTTTTAGCATGTGCCTCCTCTTGTACATCCTTCCAACCAAGCACTTCCTGACATTCTTCAACTCTTACTAAATGCCATGTTCCAGAAGCTCCTAGAAGGACAAGGACTCCATCTCCCTCCAAGGGTTCAAGACTATGTTGTAATACTTCCCATCCACATGGCTTATTAGCGCAGGCTTACAGGGCTTCCTGCATTCCAAATCACAGCAGCATTTGCTAAGAGAGGAGATGAGCAAGTTACGAAGCACCCACAGACTCACAACACAGGAGAAACCCATCTCTTAGGTTCCTCCTGCCTAATCTAATGAATTCTTAATGAAAACTCTCAAAACCACAGTTGTTCTTCTGGCATTGCGATGAAAATGGAATCCTGAAGTTCTATCACTGAAATCATACTTCTTTGCTCATTTCCAAAGACATGGGTCTTTTGGAAGAGACTGGGTGCCTTCCCTCACTATGGCCTGTTGGCTTTTGTCTTAACTTTGTAACTTTCAGTTTTTCCCACAGTATGTCACTCTGGAAAAAATGTGGAAATGGGGCTTTCACGTGTTCAAGGCAGAGAGTAAACTCCTGTTGGAAAAAATGAAATCTCCAACCTGGAGCCACACGTGTGAGTCAAACTTTCCAGTGAAGCAAGATCTCTACTTGCAACTTGAGAGGCAAAATTAAGTTGTAATATTCCAGCAAATAGCTACAGCCACTCAGAATGCTACTCCGGACTCCTGGGCTGGATCACAAACCCATGCAGAGGCAAATTTAATTACCTGTCAGAAACTAAATAAAAGGTTTGCTTCATGGAATACTCCCAGTGTGCAGGACAGCTATGAAAACAAGCCTGATGCGCCATCGATTTGCTGTTTACAAAGGCCCAGAGAGGCGCTGAGACAGGCAGGAGGGCTGCTTGAAGCTCGTGGAAGTTCAGATGTTCTTGAATGTGTTTTTTCACCTCTTTCAGAGCTAGACTGCAAGTCACTGCCCACCCCCCACAGCTTTTGCATCTGTTCCTAAAAATTATCCAGTAAACTTTCTTTTCAGATGTCCAAATGGCTGTAAGGCAACCCCATCTCATTAGGTTAGCTGCCCCAGACAGCTCATCTCTCCCAGAAAGACGTTTGTTTTCTGGGGCCCGCAGCTTATTCATCAAGACCTCGGGGCTCACTTTTACCCCCTGCAGCATCAGCCATCATCAGTGAGTCGTGGTAGAAAGAACACTTTGGCACTAGGAGACTCGGGTGAGCTAGGCTAAGTTCATATCTGATGCTCTAAACCTCAGTTTTCCTCCATGCAACATGAGAAACCCCGCCCCACCCACTCCCGGGGCTTGAAGCCTAAGGGTGGTTATAGATATGAAAAACCTGGGCCAGCAGTAGGAGATGTTATGATTGCAGAGGACTCATATAATGTAATTTCATGGCCTAGGGTTGGAGAGTCAGCGGGCAGGGAAGGAACAATTTCTATCTTCATGGAAGTTGGAAATGGAGGTTGTGAGTGGCACACTGAGAACAGAGAGAAGGGCAGGCAGAGGCGAGCCAGAGCAGAGCCTGCGGTTGGAGCTGGCCAGGAGACCCGGCGCCCAGCGCAAGGGGTTGTTTCCTCCAAGGCTTTGCAGGACGCTGTCAGCCCACCCCTGCTTGTTTCAGGGAGAATCTGAAGAGGCTACAAAGCAGCAGTTGGCTGGAAACAAAAGGCCAAATCAGGACTGGGGAACAGAGTTTCAATGTTTAAAAATTTCCCAGAAGCCAAAAGTCAGCAGCAGTTTTTAGAGCAGGGACTTGCTACCGCTCACTTGGACACATGACTTACTATAAAAGTTAGTATTTGTGCCACTATGGTTTCTGCCACTTTTCACTTAGGACTCTGGAAAATTTTAGTAAGTGAAAGGGGTTCAAGTGCTCTCATTCTAGCCTGATAAGGACGTTAGGGAAGGGCAGCCTGGAGCCAGGACAGTGCAAACCAGGTCAGGATCGTTGGGCCAAATAAACTCATTTTTCAATTTAAAGGCTGCAGGCTCTTGGTGTGAATGTCCCAGACTAATAAGGATCGGGTTAAAGCAGAATCCACCTATCTGCCCCCAAATCCTGCCCCCAAGTACTACTCCCTCCTCAGCAGGGGTCCCAGGACCACAGGGGGCTCATGGCCCTTCTGTGAGTTCTGCTTCCTTTCACTGCTTGCCCCAAGTTCTGTTGAGCTCCGAGAATGGCCCTGGTGAGAGCCCGACAGAGCCAGGCCAGGGCCGAAGTCCGTGGCCGGTCACTTCTGCAGGCCCTCTGTCCTCGGAGGGGTCCTCCTCACAGCCCTCCTCACAGCCCCACCTCCCTATCCGTTCCTCTCAGAGGTCACGTCAGGTGCTCTCCTCCCCAACAGCGTGTCACCCCCTTGATCTCCCAGCTCTGCTCCACTGTGCCCCTGCAGCTCTCCCTGTCGCTGCCACAGCACTGGTAAGCGGGGCAAAGCCCATGCATTCCTCTGCTGCCACACTGCGCTGAAATAAACTCGAGAGGAGGCTCACAGACCCACCCCCTTGCCTCCCTCCCACCCCACTGCCAGAGACACACCGCACCTGAAAGGTGACTGGTGAAGGTGGATGGCACCAGCCACCGAAGCAGCCCCCAATGTGAAAGCCCTGGAAGGGACTAAGAACAACCTCGCTCTTCACCTGGCCAAACTCAGGGAGGCGCGGGTTGCCCCGGCAAAGCTGGCCTTTAGCTACTGACAGAATAGATAACCACGTTTGGGATATTCTGGTTCTTTTGTCAAAAAGCAGGAAAAAGAGAAATGTTCCCTGCCACATCTTTAATGATCTGATTGTCAGAAGACAGTGAGTTTTAAATTTCTCTCCTTGGTGTGTTTTTTCTTTTCCTAAGCAGTGCTAATAAAATCTCTAACCCACGTGGCGGCCCCATTGCTCATCAACTATTAGCGGCCCTCAGGCTGCGCCAGTCTGTTTATATTATAAATAAAGGCTGAAATCTGCTGCTTGCTCAGTTCAGGCTCCTTGGGGGATCAGGGGGAGCCGGGTCAGCCCCCTCCCTACTCCCTCCCACCCAGGATGGCCCAACAGAGCCTTGCCTGAAGCCAGCTCCTTTGGCCGTTAACAAACCACTACAAGGATCTGCGATCCATCTCTGGAATCCCGGTTTAATTATTTAGGAAGAGCGCATTTGCTCCCCCGAAGCTCTGCAGTTCCCCCGAGCCCATGGAATCATTGTTCAATGCTTATTACTGCCGCGGGCCCTGGGCGCGGGTGGCGGAGACCTCATTTCAATATTTACCACTTAGATCACTTAAGGGCTGTCAGCTTTAATAACATTTTATCAATTGGATACTTATATTATTCACGGCTTCATAAAAATAACAAGACCTGCCTTGGCATTTCAATCATACCAGGGCTAATTTCAGTGACTGCTCAGGGATTTCGTTTTTATTAACATTTAGATCTGACGTGACTGCTTCTCTTCTGACTGCTTAGTGCAGGAGGCCTCCACTTGGGAAGGCTGTGGGGAGTGGGCCATAGGGCTCTCGGCCCTGGGCAAGGGGTCAGGGGAGGGCACGAGCCAATACATCAACAGGCCAGGTAGAGACACCCTCCCTAATTATACGACTGGGTGGCTCGTGGCTCTGTGCGTTGAAGGCTCCCTGCTTTAGCCTTTGCCAGTCCAGCCCCAGCCTTACCTCATTCCTCCCCTCTCCTTCACTGCAGCCACAGGTAACTGTCTCCTCGGATCCTGAAGACAAAATGTCTCTATTTGAAAGCCTCTATTCTGTCCTCCACCTGCAGAGTTCCTAGGCTGCCTTCCAGTCTTACCTCCAAGCTCATCTCAGCCAGGAAGCCTCCCCTGCTCCCACCTGCAGCCCTACTCTGAGTACACCTGTGAGTGAATGGTGCGATGCTGGCTCTTTTGATTCCCATGAACTCTTCTCCCACACATGTTAGAGTTCTGGCCTTTCCTGAAGTCACTATCACTCTCCTTCCTGACTTTTCTCAAATTTTTGTTCTCTGGGAATAAAGCTTGCAAACCCCATTCTGTCTTGAAGGTGTTTGCTGTTCCTTGTAACTGCAGGGCAGTTTGGGTGTTTGTTCATTGTTTATTTTGACCACAACCCCCAGAGATGTCCTCCTTTTGGAGGAAAGGCCAGGATGTCCAGGGGCCACACCACTGTCAGTAGCCTTGGCTTCTGTCATGAGCTCTCCTTTTTGCTACTCCCTGGCCTCCTGGTCCTTCCTCAGTCTCCCTGCGCCCCTCAGTTACACTGCTATGGCAGCCTCCAAACTGGTCTCACCGTCATCCCACTGCCATCCTCCCAAACCACTCTCCTCACACAGAAGGGCCACAGTCCTTTTGTGCCACACTCCTGATCATACTCCTTTAGTGGTTTTTTTCTTGCTCTCAGGACTGAATCGAAAGTCTACTTTTACATAATCCAGTCCTCACTTCAGCTCTCTGGCCTCACCACACCACCCAGATTACAGTTCTCTGGCCACACAGTCCAACCTACCAAGCCTTCTCCTCCCTCGGAGTTCACAGCCCCCCTGGAATGCCCTTCCCACTGCCCCTCATGAGGCTAGTGCTAGTCTCTGCTTTCACCCAAGAGAGACCTTCCCTGAAAGCTGCTCTAATATTGGTTTCTCTTTCCAGCTCCATCAGCCCTTATCTTGGTCCTCTTTGCTGCCCCCACAGGACTGATCACATTATATAACTTTTCTAGCTTATTTGTTGATCTATTTTGCTCCTTAAACTCAGGTAGTCTGCCTAGCATGGAGCAGTTGCTTGATAAAAATGTATTGAGAAGATGGATGAAGTTATCCATTCCTTTTCCTTATGACAAAGGAGATCAGATTCACACAAGCCCTTCACGTGCTGGAAGATGCTCAGACGCGTGCCCACAGCCCACAGACTGCACAGCACAGCGGTTCAGGACATGGGCAATGGAGCAGCCTGTGTCCACTTGTCAGCTGTGTGATGTGGGGACAAGTTCTTTACTCTTTCTGTGCCTCAGTCTGTTCACCTGCAACTAGGGGTGAGTGATACCTACTTCAGGGGATGAAATGCGTTCATATATGTAAAGAGCTTAGTACAGAGCCTGGCACATGGTAAGTGCTGCATAAATGCAAACCACTCTTAGTGCAGGTTCAGACTGACCTCCAGCTCCCACACACCACCCCTGCAGAGGCTGTTGTATTTGCTGTTGGGTGCAGGGAGGCACATTCAGTGCAGCTGTGACTCCCTCACTTTCTTAGGTTGCCATGAAAGGCCTCCTGGTGGGGAACTTGAGGGGGTGACTCCTTGCAGCTGGCTGACCAGGCAGATCTTCACATTTGGGGAGTGGTTTTCAGGCAAGAAGGTGCTTTTCATTCTCACCTATGCACAAAGGGAGACTCATCCCCATACAAAAAGTCTGTTCTTTGAGAGGGAGACCTAAAGGAAGTCAGTCACTACCCCCATGAAAGCGCTGCCAATATGCACGCTCCATGGGGGCAGCCTGTGCAGAAGAGCTGGGGCACGGGAAGCCTGGGCTACCCCACCAGGAAGATCAGAGCCCGGCATACCACTCCTCTCCCAGGCCCCTGGGGTCCTACAAACTTCTGTAGATATTTCTGAGCTACCAGGCTCCATTTGTGCCCCATAAGCTATACTGATTCTGTCAATAAAAGTGTCTATTGCTTGAAGCTTCTATTTCTTTTTTTTTTTAATTTAAATTTTATTTTTTTTATTTTTATTTTTTTTATATTTTCTTTGGGAGAAATTTTCTTCATTTCTTTTTTTTTTTATTGTTATTTATGTCTTTTACATTTTGTATTCCCCTTGGGCAGCCCACCACCAATTCACCCGTGATCCATCTCCATGGTCCCCTGTATTCTCCTCTCTTCCATTTTGTGCCCTTATCCTCCCCTCCCCCCACCCCCCCTACCGCTGAGTGTCTCTCTCCCACCCAGCCTCCCTATAGTCCTGTTATAAGTGAAACCATTCGATATTTTTCTTTT
>PVIJ01010128.1:0-62150 GCA_004024925.1 Scalopus aquaticus | reverse complement strand
ATACTCAGTGAAATAAGCCAGGAAGAAAAAGAAAAATATCGAATGGTTTCACTTATAACAGGACTATAAGGAAACCAAATAGGAGAGAGAAACTTAGCGGGTGGGGGGGAGGGGGCGGAGGGAGGGAAGGAAAAGGGCACAAAATGGAATAGAAAAGAACACAAGGGACCATGGAGATGGATCACGGGTGAATTGGTGGTGGGCTACCCAAGGGGAATACAAAATGTAAAAGACATAAATAACAATAATAATAAAAAAAAGTGGGGGCTGAGAATGTAAGGAAGGAACAAGCACATGAAAGGATATTTAATATCAGTAGCCACCAGGGAGATGCAAATAAAGACCACAATGAGATAGTGCTAAACCTCTATCAGAAAGGCTAAACTCAAAAATGATGATGAAACCAAGTGCTATGAGACTGTAGAGACACTGGATTACTTATTCATTGCTGGTAGGCATGTGAAATGATACAGTCATTGTAGAAAAGTGAGGCATTCCTTATAAAACAAAACATTCAACTTTCATGCTGCTCAGCAATTACACACCTGAGTATTTATTCCAGAGAAATGAAATCTGATGTTCACACAGTATCTTGCAAGTGAACTGTTATAATAGCTTCATTCTTAATAGCCAAAAACCCCACTGGAAATGGCTCAAGATGCCTGTTACAAGTAGAATGATTAAACAAATGGTGATGCATCTTTTCTCTATCACCGAATACCACTTTCAGGAATGAAAAAGGATGAACTTGCATCAACCTGAAAGAGTCCCCAGAAAACTATTCTGAGGGGGGAAAAAAAATAAAGCTAATCCCAGAGGTTACAGACTAAATACCATTTACATCATACTGTTGAATGAATGACATTATAGAAGCAGAGAGTAGTGGCTGCAAGGGGTTATGAACCTGAGGGGGTGGAGGAAGCAGGCTGACTGTGGAAGAGCAACGTGAGGAATCCTTGGGATGATGAAACACTTCTGCATCTTGCTGGGGTGGCTCCACAGTAATCTCCACGAAAGATCAAATTACGTCAACACAAACACGTACAAATGGCCAGGTGTAAAACTGGTGACATCTGAGGAAGGGAGATGGATTGCATCAATGTCATTTTCTGGTTGTGATATTGTACAATTATCTCAAAGTAAAAAGTTCAACTTAAAAAATCAATCGCACCTCTCTATGCTAACAACCATGTGGAAATGTAAACATACGATACTAAACATACTAAAAATACAGACACTGCAAAGAAACAAAACATTGAGGTATAAGTCAAATAAAACATAACAATAGGTGAGTACAAATATTAGACCCAAATTTCCTTCTAAAATTTACAAAGTAAAAGGAATGTATCTTCCACAGCATTTACAAGGGAACAGTCTAGCATACTCAGAGGGACACCAATGGATCTTAGCAAGAAGGATCAGTAGAAAATTAAGAAACATGAGTAATGCTAACAACAGATATATCAAAGCAAATGCCCACAAACAATGAAGTCATCTGTATGCATCAAGTGATTGCCTATGAAAAGGGAAATGGGGCTGGGAGCTGAAAATAAGGGGGATGAGTTAGTAAATAAACAGGAACGGGTCCTGAACAATTAATTCAAGGAACGTGATTAACTCAGCCCTCTATACTTGATGCCAAAACCATTCCATCATGCCCCCACTCGCATGACAACAATTTTTTTCCTACAGAAAGAACACTTCATCACTGACATTATTTAGACATGCTGAAATATGGAGGTGATACTATAAAGACCAACTTTTGCTCAACTTTATTCTTGTATTGAATTCTCTGTGGACAATGCTCCCCTCTATTGAATGGGGGAGATGGAAGGGAAGACCATTCCCACTGACCCCCCCTTGCTAGGTCACTACCCTTCCCAAGCTACTTCATAACAAGAGGCCCTAACTAGCATTGGATTTGTGGCTTCTGAACTCTATTTCATTGTGTGGGTGCTGTCAGTGACTCTGAGTAGCATGAATTTTTGGTTCTTCCGAGGGCTTCAGTTGCTTATAGCTAGGATGGGTGACAGCATACACCGCTCTGAGGTAGGTGGCCAGAAGGCAATTTTGTTATCTGCTTTGTGGGGGAAGGCAACGTCACCATCACCACACACATCACACTTCTCCCCATCCACTCCAGTCTCTCTCTCTCTCTCTCTCTCTCTCTCTCTCTCCCTCTCTCTCTCTCCCTCTCTCTCTCTCTCTCTCTCTCACACACACACACACACACACACACACACACACACGCAGCCTTTTCCTTCTCACTGTGGGATGATGTTAAGGAGACTTAGTTTTAGCACTCAGTCCTGATACAGTCTTTACTTGCAAGGTCTGGCCAACTTCTTCATTCTGTCTCCCAACCCCCAGGGCCAACCTTGTCCTCACAGACCTGCTTCTTCCCAACATCAGAAAACTCAGAGATACACGTCTCCTTTTGAGAACTTGACTTTACTGTCATCATCACCATAGCTGTAGCCTCTATTTTTCAGGCCTTCTCTCTTCATGATTGACTGTCTCTCCCTTGCATTTATTGGAGAGACCAGCCACAGGTTCAAATCTCTGACCACCAACACTAACACAGCATTGCAGTGTCAGCAGAGCTCTCTGCGGTCTCTTCTTTATGCTCCAACTGATTTAGATTTTCGTATTACTTATAATATTTATTACTCAGACCCTTATTCCTGGCTTTTATAAACTCTGCTGAAGAGCTAACTTTACCCCCATGATTAACTTCTCAGGTGTCACAGTGTGGTTTTGATGTGCATTTAGATCTGCCATACGGCCCAGCAATTCCACTCCTAGGTATCTACCGGAAGAACACAAAATCAGAAATTTGAAGGGAAACACACACTATGTTCCCTGCAGCACTATTTACAATAGGCAACATATGGAAACCAACAAGTACCCAACAAGAGATGAGTAGATACAGATGATGTGGTAGAGGAGAGACATTATAGCAAAACGACAGAACACAGGCTTGGCAGGCCGACAGACCTGTGTTTGAATCCTGGCTCTGTCACTAAAAGCACATGAGCTGAAAGAAGTTGTGTTCTAGATGTACAATGGGATACTCAGCTCCAGAGGAGAGGAAGTGTTAGCATCTGTGACAAGATGGGTGGAAGCAGAGCTGATGCTAAGCAAAATAAGTCAGTAGGAGAAAAACAAATACTGATCCTTTCACTCATATGTGGAATATGGAGAAACAAACAAAGGAAGAAACAAAATTAAACCAAACAAACCCTAGAAATTTGACTCTATCCCTGAGGCTACCAGAGGTGGGGGGAGGGTAAAGGCGAGGAAAACAAAATTGGGAGGGGGTCCCCAATCCGTGGGTGCTTTGTGGTGGCATGGTGTGGTAACATACACTGAAGAGGTGGTCCTACTCCCAGAAATCACACACGGTTTTGGATACCAATGTTACCTCAACAAAAATAATGCAAGTTAATAAAAGAAATTTTTGTTAAGAAATTAAAAAGAGAAAGAGAAAGAAGGCCGAGGATTCAAGCAGCGGGTCCTAGAGCCCCCCAACAGGAACTCATGCTATGTAAATATATATAGGTAGGCATCAGTGGGCGACATCAAACAGGGAAAATCCAAATATAATTTAATATAACAGTGTTTCACTTCCTTATGTGATTGTTTCCTAAATCTGTTTATCAAAAATATCTTGAAGGGTCTACTATTACTCTGAAAACTCATCAAAACATTAGGAGCACATTCAGTCTGTACTGTGCATAAAGACACTGCAATTGGCTTTATGAAATAAATTCCCCTGGGATCCTCAGTGATGGTCTTTACCATTTTCCACCAAAATGAATGCTAAAATAATTAAAAGTCATCACTGCACAATAAGCTCCTTTTTATTGAATTTTTCATTTCCCATGCGTCCAGTTTTCACAAATATTCTCTTTGTTCACCCGTGGTGTAGAGGGACACGCTCAAAGTGGCTCCCCGAGGTGACACTGCAAGGCAGAGACAGATTCAGGACCAGAACCAACACTAATACCTTTAGGGTAACAACCCTCGACTTCACTGGCAATGCTTTTCCTTACAGTCCTGTACTTTTTAACGACAGAAGGTGGGTTTCAAGGCCACAGAGAGCACGATGCATAAGATGGAATCTGCTGGAGAGCTGACCCCGAAGGGAAGGTGTAAGAGGACAGCCATCCCGTTCCCCGTCAGTGCGGGCCGTTGAAGGGCACCGCACGGAGCGGGGGGTGGGAGGCGACAGCCCCACAGCCTTGCCTGCGATCACCGGGTGGCTTTGGAAAACACGAGCATGTCACCCGTGCGGCATCAGCTATCGCCACTGGCTGCACAAGGACTCTCAGCGAGAGGCCACACGCCAAGCACGCGCGACAGGCCCACTGTGAGCATGGCGCATCCGCGGCGCCCGGGCAGGAAGCTGGACAAACTGGAATGATCTGACACAGAGGTGGGGCAGGGAGACACTCAGGGCGAGTGCTGGGAGCAGCGGGGCTCCCATCACCTCAGACCTGAGAGGACGAGAGGGAATGCTGCCGGAACCCGGCACGGTCAACAGTCATGAGGAAAAGGCCGGCTTGACGGGCAGAGACCTCAACCCGGTGACTCAGCCGGCCCAAGATGACCTGCAGGGAGAGAGCAGGAGACAAAGCGCTTCGCTCTCCCTTGACTCCCTCTCAACAGCTCTCCTGGGTACCCTATGGACACCCAAGGGCCCAGGCGCCCACTTATGTAATTACTCCACAGGAGATGGCCTCCGAGGACTGGGTAGAGAGGGTGGAAGGGGGTCTGGAGGGAAGAAGGGAAGTTGCTTCATGAGCCACAAGGGGCACAGCGATCCAAGGAGGTAGACGCCCTGCACCCTGCCCACGACAGCAGCGGGCCTGAGGCTCAGAGACACTAACGACTCGTGCAACAATGCACGACAGGGTCGAACCCAGGTCCTTCACGGCCTATGCCTCTGGTGACTTCTGGGACTCTGGGGGTCCGACGCACCTCCTCTAGGCTTCAAGCCCCCACCTACGGAATGGGGCCACTGGAAAAACAGATGTTAACTTTGAAAAGATTGCATGATTCTGCTCTTCTCACTGCTAATAATCATGCCTTTAAACTTGAATCTCATGGCCATGCTCCCCAACTCAAACTCTATGGCGTCACGCTCCCCTGGCTTATGCCCCCCTTTGCTCCTTCTGATTCAATAATCACTGGAACGGTATCAGCCCTGTTGGCTGGTTGAATCTGGAGGATTAGCTTGGAAACGGGGTGCTTTGGGCAAAGGAAAGCCTTAGGACAAAGACCATTAACACTTTGTGGTCCGCTCACGTATTAGTACGTGTTTTTGTCACCAGTATCAGGTGGTCGCTCACGTATTAACACGTGTTCATCTAGTCTCCGGTTTTTCACGCCACGGCGGATTGATTTGGAACTATTAGGAGCTATTTCTTTGATCGTGCTCAGTCTAGAAGCTTTGCACATGTTTTGGTGAAAGTGTGAGGTGTTTTATGAGAGATATGACAGTTTTTTTAATATCCAGTAGTTCAGGAGCTGTGTGTGTTTTATTGAATGCTTCTACCATTCATGCGGTGGCACAGAAAATGGCCGGCCCCAAGGGCTGGGAAATTTAAAGGGCACCGGCACACAAAGTGTTAAGTCACTCAGCCATCCTCAAAGAAGCACCTGGCTCAACACAGGAACAGAGAGACCAACAGACACAGCCCTTCACGGCACTCTCGAAAGAGCATTTGTCCGCCCTGTGCCTCCCCAGATGTGCAGCTCCCTAGAGGACCTATTGAAAAAATGTCCCAAAGTAATTTTCATCCTGATGGAAAATAAACCTAGACTCTTACAATCAAACATTCTGAATAGTCAGATATTTTCGACAATGCTCGACACTGTAGTTTTTTTCCTCTGAGGCACCCAAGGGTAAGGACTGCGATCCTTTATTACTGTGTTAATATGAAAAATGCTTTCATGCCTGATGATGGATGGGCATATCAGTTTGCAGTGAGAACTACCTTCAACTGTACAAATCAAAGGGAGAAAGTGTTATGATTTTTTATCTCTGGCCTGACACCTGAAATGGTATCCTTTTATTCCAAAGAGGCTATTTGGGGGAGATTTTCTGGAAATCAATGATAGGCATTTAGGTATTTTGAGGGGGAAAAGGAAACCGTGCTATTCAAAAGTTTTTGTCTGTCGATATTTAGAATATTTTATTTGCCCTATTTGCATGTTGTCACGTTCTCAGTGACAAAGCAGAATCCAGGAAAGTACAATTATAAATGCTTAGAACTGCCGTTTGCCCCTGCATTTTTCCTTAATCCTCTAACTCTCCTGATGAAAAGAGATTCGCATTTTCTCATGCTCTTGATTCAACCGTTGCTCCAAGGTCTCCTGAGCTGTGAGCAGAAAGGCACTATCTGCTCTTGAGCTCTTCCTGCCCTAGTTTTGGCCCCTCTCCTTCCCCCTCACAAGGGACGGCGGTGATGGCGCAGGGTGAACTGGTGATGGAAATTCTATGGGGACTACATCTGGGAAACAAACATTGTACAAAAATGAAGAATGATGTAAGAAATACATAAATACAAAAAAATAATAATAAAAGAAGGAAAGGCACCTTCTGAAGGCCAGTTCAGAGACAGGGAAACCGAGACCTGCATTCCACGTAAATCAGCAAGGAGAACCCCCAAGCTGCCTTGTCCCTCTAACCTGTCCATAAAGAGGGTTTGCTGTTGTTTTGTTTTTTAGTTTTTGGGTTTTTTTTTACTACTAAGAATAAAAGGTTGGGGCCTCCCTGGTGGTGCAATGGGTTAAGCGCAGCACTATGAAGCTGTCCACAGCCACTGCAGCATGAATTCGATACCCGGCAGGGAGATTCCCACATGGCGCGGCAGACCTCTCCTGTCTCGCCCGCTGCTCCCCTCAACAGTGTATTTCAGTCAATCCGCCTGCTCTGCTCCCCACTCTGTCTCTGATGAGTCCTCTCACCCACCACGCCTCTGGCCTATACCCCAGCTTATATGCATAAATAAATAAATCTTTAAAAAAATTTTTAAAAGAATAAAAGGTTGACATTTAAGAACCATTTTTATCAAATTCTGTAGCCATGATTAAATTGCAAATTTTGGGAAATTATAAGACGAAGCAGAAGTATCATGAAACCACTAACAACCAGGCTGGCATGAAAGATCAGCCCCACATCCGTGCCCAGCCCGCATTACTCGAGAGTTCACAGTCAGCTGCAGAAAGCCCTTCCCATTTACCATGGTTGACTTTCCTCTCCCAGCCACTGGCTATTTTGAATATATGTACATTAGAGTTATCAAATCACCTGTCAGACATACTTACCTTGTTTTAAGACCACTGAGTCCACTATGTTGAAAACATAAGTATTTGAGATGCACTGAACATTTTGTTTTACAATTGCTTTTCTAATCATCATACAATAAGCAAATTTTCCTTGATATTTACTTACACGTAAATATCATATTTTATTTTGTCTAGCATTTTATATTTTATGGAACATATGTGCTTTATAAAGCATACATTTCAAACGCAGGAACACGTAAATACAGATAGAACAGGGGGCGGTTCCTTTCACATTTACATTCACCAGAACAGTGGGCTTCGGTGTGCAGCTGCATGAACATACACAGCCCTCCATCTCTAACAGAGCCGTTTTGTTCCTTCCATGGGGGACGTAATCCATCTTCCACGTGAGTCACACACTCCCTCTGAAGCCTCTGAAGCTATCACCGCAAAAGCTGCCAAGATGTCATACAGAGGAACACGCACACCACATGCTCGGCTGGGGAGACTCCAGGAGGAGGATGAAAGTAAGGGCAGAGAGATTTCCAGATTTCTGAAAACCAGGCTTAGAATTAGCCAAGTTTCTCACCTGGCTAACCTTGGCTTTGGAAGAGTGACAACCATTGGCAATGAGAGAGGAAAATATGATTTCACTAATAATGTTTGTATTCCAAAAAAATGTCTGCAGTTAAATTTATTCTGTATTTACATGAAAAGATGCTTACACTTTGCCAGCATCAATCTGATCATCAGAAAAATTGTGGGTGCATTGCTGAACAATAACTAGGATTACAAATGACAACAGAATCCTATGAGGTCACCACCAGAAACAGCCAGTTAGAATCATGATGACATGTGTATCACATTACTGGATATCCAGTTGCACTTGCAACAAGAAAAGATTCTGCCCCTAGCTAGCCCTGCGATTGATGTCTGCACTAGAGAAGCTATGGTAAATGGCTGATTCCACTCTGAGCACTTTCCCAGTTGAACTCCCAAGCGGCCACTCAGCTTCTACCCTGGACAGACACTGAGCTGTGAGGGACTCACCAATGAAGCAGACATGCAGCCTCCATGGGAAATATAGTTTCAGATGGTATGAAAGAGAAAGGCATTTCCAGAGCTACCTGGAACGTCATCAAGGCTCAACGAGGGACAGAGCACTGACATGGTAGAAAGGGTCTACGGAGGCGGTAGAAGGAGGGAAGGCTTTTAGAGATGGAGGAGATATTCTTTGATGAGGAAGAATGAAACCACTCAAGAAAGAGCAGCTTGTGGGAAGAAAGATGTGAGACGGGCAACTCTCCTATATTCCTCTGTATCCCTGCATGTATTTTTTAAAGATTTATTTGTTTATGCATACAAGCTGGGGTGTAGGCCAGAGGTTTGGGGAGATGAGGGGGTTCACCAGAGACAGAGTGGGGAGCAGAACAGGCGGACTGACTGAAGTACACTGCTGAGGGGAGCAGCGGGTGAGACAGGAGAGGTCTGCTGTGCCCTGTGAGAAGCTCCCTGGCCAGGGATCGAACTTGTGCTAGCTTCATAGAGCTGAGACCTAACTGGTTGTGCCAGCAGGGAGGCCCCCCTACCCATTTTTGTTCTTATCACACCCTTGTCCCCTTACCTCCTAATCTGTCAGTTTCTCTCACAGTGGTGTGAATTCCAGGAAAGCAAGGACCACATGTGTTGGTCTCTTCACCCTAACCTGTAGCATAGAATGGACTATGCCAACAGTGTAGAAGATATGTATCCATATTTGTTCAACCAATGGGGACAGAGAGGAAGAAATGAAACCTGACAGATAAAGTGACTTGCCTCAGACCATGCACACTATGAGGTGGCGGAACTAGGAGTCAAACACAACTTATACTAGCCCCAAAGCTAGGATCTAGAACACAGGGTCGTGCTGGGCCCTGACAAGAAGGGCAAGGGGCAGCTAGGGGAGAGAAGGCACAATGAACCACCTCGCCCATCAGAGGAAATGGAAATCGTGACCAGCATGCCAGGTCACCTGGTTATGGGGCTGGAGACAGAGGCTGTCAGAATTGTGAGGGAAGTACGGGGCATCCTATCAGAAGGTAAGGCTCTGGGGAGGTAATTAGAGCATGGCAACAGAGTCCTCACAATGTGCTCAGTGCTCCTATAAAAAAAATCAGGTGAGAGCTTGATAGCTTGCTTTCCCTCTCAAGACGCCGCGCCGCGACAGCCTAAGGAAGGGCAGGAAGAAAACTCACACCAGACACTAGAGCTGCAGGCACCTTGATCCTGGACTTCCAGCCTCTGGAAGTGTGATAAATCAAGGTCTGTTTAAGTCACCAGTTTATGGGATTTTTGTTACAGCAGCCTCAGCTGATGAAGACATGGAGCGACAATGTGAGTCCCTCCCAGCAGGAGCAGGGGCAAAGTTCAGCGTTTGACGAATGAGGTTATGGGATCTGTGAGTGAAATCGAGTGGGGATGGCAAAACAGCAGCCAGATCCTAGGAGAGATTCGAACTGCAGATTCAAAGGTGCGAGTTGGGCGGTGTGGAGTTCCTGCCCGTGAAAGGGGCACTTGGCAAAGTCTGAAGAGCAAAAATGACGAGTGGCCGGAAGGAGAGGTGTGAGAATGTGTGGTCACAGATTTTTCAAAAAGCTCCAACTGCTAATTTTCCACTGTGCATCCATTCTATCCAGGAAAGACAAAGTTCTAATTAAGAAGGATGGAGCAGACAGTTTAAAGAGGAAATTGCAGCCACACATTAATCAAGAGATAGCAGGAGACTATGTAATTATTTAAAATGAATACTGACCCTCAGGTCCAGCCTTATGATATTCCTGGTGTTGAAGGACCCTACAGGAATCATTTCAGTCACTGGCAGGAACTTTGGTCATCGCTTATACAACAGCAAAGAGGTGCCACAGATTTGGGGACACACACACAATTGGCTTAGAATATCCAAAACGGGAGCAAATGGGAGTTTAGAGAATAACACTGTCAGTCTGTCCCCGAACCCTAAAAGCATATTGGGAGCAGGAAGAGTCAGAGATAGCTTCAGTGACAGTTCCAGGTTTAGGACTAGGTCACAGATTGATGGTGGAGACGTCAAAAATATACAGCAGCCTGGCAACCTTTCAGAAGAAAGGGGAAGAGTGTAACTTTGATATATTGGGCCTGAGCTGAGGCTGGGTTATGCAAATGTAAATTCTGGAGGAAAGAACTGGCGCCGCAGAGAAAAAGACCTGCCGTGGCTGCAGATTCACACCAGGAAGCCCATGTACACAGGGGTGCCCGGCGAGGATATAAATCAACTCTCAGAAAATAGTGAAGAGGCTCTCTCTCGGCTAGGGACTGGATTTGACTGCTTAGTCTTCGTTGTGAGGAGAAAAAGGGTGGCCGGGGAGGTCGATGGAAGGACAGGAACGCGGGTCCTCTGTCGAGGGGGGCACTTAGGAGTTCACTGAGCACACAGTTCTCTGGCTCACCCACTCATGACATTTCACAAGCTGTCTCCTCTACATGAAATGCCCATCACCCATACCTCACCCCATCACCGAGTAAATTTATCTTCACCCCTAAAACTGTACTTAGGGTTCACCATGTCCAGACAACCCTCCCCACGCCACCTCCTACCACCTCCTCACCAAAACAAAATAGCGCCCCCTCATTCCCTCCGAGATGTTCTTCCAGTTGTGCTTGAGAGTAGAAACGAGCCAGGAGGAAGGAGCTCTCCTAGGCCTCTTGCTTTGACGTTTAGTGGGCTGTGCTCATCCTACGTCTCTTCACGTCATGTTCCCCCTGTATGTGCTTCAGTGTCCAAAGCTCCCCTTTTTATGAGGACATCAGTCACATGGGGTCTCATTTGACTTAATGACCCTTGCACAGACCCTAGTTCCAAATAAGACCACATTGTGAGGACCCAGAGCTAGGACTTCAACATGAATTTTGTGGAATACAATTTGACCCATCATACTGTCCAAGCCAAGTTCATGTTTTAATGACTGGTCTTCTCATTACTGTTCATACACAGAAAACAAAAAATTGATGATATCCTACATGGAGAGGTCCAGTCTTTAAGTTTCCTCCATTTTATGTGAAGGATAAATAGGTAATATAGGTATATATCCATTTGCACATATGTGCAAATAAAATACCACAGGAGTTCTGGAAGTTCAGTTGAATCTGCAAAAGCATACCTATAATAGACTCATCCCTAACTTCATTAAGGAGTTGACTCAGAGCTACTCATTCACCAGTAACAGAGTTAGACAGCTCTCAGAGTAAGTGAAGATGTCAACTGCTGCCTAATATAACGGGAACAGGAGCCCAGCACCAGGTAGAGAGAGACTAGAAAGTCAGGCTGGGCTTGAGCAAGTCACCTCACCTCTCTTCGCTCCGACTCATCATCAGTAAACAGGAGATGAGACGACTATTACAGCCCCATTGGACTGTTCTGAAGATTAGACGGGGAACAAAAATGCCCATCCCAGTGGCTGACATACATACAGTAAGTAATCAGTAAATGGTAGCTTAAAATATGTAAGCCATGCTCAGGTGGGATATAAAAGATCACGTTTCCTAGTTCACTGAATTCAGAAATGGCACCTAGGCTCTGCCACTCCCTTCACCTGGCACCCTCTGAAGGCCAAACACCAGCCTCCCCACTGTGGGTGTGTCCAGTGTTGAGATTCAGTCTGATGATTCCTACTACTAGAGGCTTTAGCTGAGGTCAGTGACACAGAGAGGGGTTTCTCTGCACATGCACAGGCAGTGAAGACCAGGCAATTGTTTCCAAGATGACGAGGGCCACGGGAAAGCAGCAGGAACACTCCGACTCCATCACCACATCTGCACCTCAGCCACTCTTGCTTTTGCTTCTGGTTTGAAGAGACTTAAAAATCGAATAACCAATCTTTGACTACATAACCAAGAAAGGATATTTACAAGGCAAGTATAGTGTGCCTGAGGTTTTGAATTGATAGCAACCGTTTCTTCAGATTAATGCAGATGTCAGAGTGTAAAAAATGGAGTGGGGGACTCCATAGTTTGTAATTTTATACATGCGCTAAAAATAAATCCTAGACTTCATTGAAGCTAAAAAATAAGCAGCTCATTTTTAAGGTCAACAAAATCCGGCAAGATAAGCTCTAAGATGTTTCACGAACTGCAGAGCTTTATCAACTAGAGGAAGAACATCATTTTTTAGTGCTCCTTCAAGCACTAGGAATGTCTTCACAAAGGCAAACCGGTCTTCACAGGCTCTGGTGCTGTGCCACAGAGGAACTCAGTCAATGCTGGTCGAATCAGACAGCTCTGCACCAAATCTAGAACCTCAGCAGCACGTCAGCTCCCTCCTCCTCCTCAGCAATGTCTGACCAGTGACAAAATGCAGCTCATCATGCCATGAAACCACCATTTTGTCGTAAGCTTTCACCTTTCCATTGCTACAGTCCCAACTCCAGCTCTCATTGCCCACACTTTTCCTGTGCGAGCACTTGACACTGTAGAGCTGAGCGCCTCGGAGCCAGAGCTCTGGGGCCTTCTCTCTACTTCCTCGTGCCCACCCAGCCCTTGGACCACCCACAAGGGCCACCCACTGCCCCTTCCTCTGAAGCCTCAGGCATATACATTGCTCATTGCTTTTGCTCAAGCTGATTTTTTTCAACCTTTTTTTTTTAAGATTTTTTATTTTTTATTTATGCATACAGGTTGGGGTACAGGCCAGAGGTGTGGGGGGTTGGAGCATTCACCAGAGACAGAGCGGGGAGCAGAACAGGCAGATCGATGGAAATACACTGCTGAGGGGAGCAGCGGGCGAGGCAGGAGAGGTCTGCTGCACCATGTGGGAATGTCCCTGGCCGGGCATCAAACTCGTGTCACAGCTGCCGACAGCTCCACAGCGCTGCACCACCAGGGAGGCCCCTTTTTTCAACCTTTAACAGTCTTTTCACCTCCTCAACTACACCTTCCTTCCTGTCTATCAAAACCTACACAACCATCTAAGACCTTCTCTGACCCCTGGGAGAGAAATGATCAATTCCTCCTCTAAACTCCCGTAACACTTTATTTTTTTTTTCTTACGAGACTAGGAGGTTGTGCACTTTCGGGGTCAAAGTGGAGTTGATAGGTTTCACTTAAAATCCTCAATCTATTACTTTTTAGGAGTCTGACTTTGGGTGGGCAGGTCATCTAAACATGCTCTGACTTACTGTAGTTTCCTTGTAACAAAAGCGACTGGTATGACATTAAGTGTTTGAGTATTATTTCCCTCATGCATTCCTGGCATGTTGTGTGTGTGCATGTATGGATTACACACACAGACAATACATGTATGTGTAAGCATAGTAGAGATACTTGATAATGACTTATTAAATGAATAAAAATTAGTGTATTTAGTGAATGTTTCTCAGTGGAACTGATGAATTCCACTAAGCATCTGTATTCTGAGCACAGCATGAAGCTAACCTAGGAAAATGAAAGAAATGCAATCACCCTTCACTTCCAGTCCAGCAGTCACCATCTCTGTCACTGTCATCCCTGCCATGCTCTTTCTTCTTACTATACTCTCCTTCCTGCAGAACTTTTATTCCAGAGATAAAAGCCATAAATTACCCATATAATCTTTCTATCTTATAATTAATCAAAACCAGTTGGGAAAGCAAGTGGAAAAATTCCTATTTTTTCAGTTAGTTCCTTCCTAAAAAATTGTCAGTGGAAAGACTTCAGAGGTGGATTCGTCACACAGAAGGTACAGATCCATGACTCTGGAGATCAGAGCGGCCTGCTGAGGGGCTTGAGGCTGGGAGCAGGCCGCAAGACCGCACCCAGGAAGTGCCGGTGTTACAAGGCAGAGTAAATAAATAGAACAAAGTGCCCATACTCAGCTGTGATGTTCATCGTCCAACACATGTTCCCATGTTCGGTAAGCATGAAAGGCAGCCAAAGGGCTCTATCTTTGCCAAACAACTGTGGATTTCTTTTTTTATAAAGATTTATTTATGCAGACAAGCTGGGGTGTAGGCTAGAGGTGTTGGGGGGTGATTCACCAGGCACAGAGCGGGGAGCAGAACAGGCAGATTGACTGAAGTATACTGCTGAGGGGAACAGCGGGCAGGACAGGAGAGGTCTGCTGTGCCATGTGGGAAGCTCCCTGGCTGGGGATCAAACTCGTGCTGCAGTGGCTCTGGGTAGCTTCATAGTGCTGAGACTTAACCCATTGCACCACCAGGGAGGCCTTCAGATTGTGTATTTCTTAATTAATGCAAATACCTCATGAAATAAAGACGAGAGCAACATATCCTAAATCACTGAAAAGCTCATACCTCTCCTCCAAAGAGTATAATCCTCACAATTTATTCCCACAAAATCATTTCAAAAGGAAAGAGTCAATTATTGCGCAGAAATATTCACTGAAGTTGCTTTTAAAGAATAGCAAACAAACAATTCAAACATCCAACAGTAGCGAAATGATTACTTTTAAAAGTTTAGTTATGCCCCCTCAATGGGTCTCAGTTTCCTTATCTGTAAATGGGAAAGGATATTTATTAAGGGGATTAAGTTAATCTTTTAATATTATCAATTAATAATGGTAAAGTATCTCTATCCTAAATTGGGTTCCAAGAGATTCTGCTATTAATAAATTCCTTTTTTTCCCTTGAGCTTTTTTGTAAGGTTTCTGTTCCTTGTAATCGAGTAATCCTGGATTCAGGTAGGAAGAGTGGGGAGAGAGACAGAGAGACATCACCCTCCCTTCACTCTACCTGAGTCCACGGGAAAATGCAATAAAGGTTTAACTACAAGTGAGATAGAGTACTAGATGGCTTTAAAATCTCGTTTTGATACTCTCTCCACAGAGTTGCACGCTGACAATGGGTCACCCACTAGTAAGCACCATGCGTGAAAGATCTGATTAAATATTTACTATTTTCTTCCACGTTACAGAGGAGACTTAGAAAAAGTTGTATGTTGTTAGCTGAAGAGATGATATCTCTAGATGGGAGGGTTTCTGACTGCAATCTCCTGTGTCAGTGAGTGTGTGCCTGTGTGTGTGTGAAAGAGAGAGAGAGAGAGAGAGAGAGAGAGAGAGAGAGAGAGAGAGAGAGAGAAAGAGAGAGAGAGAGAGAGAGAGAGAGAGAGAGAGGACAAACACAAAAGTAAGCAGGATAGGTGAGGGAGCTGGCTACAGGACTGACTTGTTTTGAAGTTAAAAATACCTGTCAGGGGCTTCCCTAGTGGCGCAAGGGGTTAAGTCCCAGCACTATGACGCTATCCAGAGCCACTGCAGCACAAGTTCCATCCCTGGCCAGGGAGATTCCCACATGGTGCAGCAGACCTCTCCTATCTCCCCGCTGCTCCCCTCAGCAGTGTACTTCAGTAGATCCACCTGTTCTGCTCCCCACTCTGTCTCTGGTGAGTCCTCTCAGCCCCCCATACCCCTGGCCTACACCCCAGCTCTTGTATGCACAAATAAATAAATCTTTAAAAAAATACCATTTTTTTAGACCATTTTCAGACCATTGCTTTTACCCAGTTGGTTTTAGTTGGTTTTGTGCTCACTTATTTCTGGAACTTAAATTTTTCAAATTTTATTCATTTTTATTAACATATTTATTTCCTTACCTAATTACAAGTTGCTCTCTTTCTCTGGCTTGCTGACTGGTTAAAACCAATCCAGAGCGACACAGCTCTGCCAGACTCCAAAGCCGAAGTGCCAAACCACAAAAGTGACCTCCCAATAGCATTTACAGGGACAATAATATCTGCTCACAAATCTTACGTTACTAAAGTGCTCTATAGTTTACGAAGAACTTTCTGATCTCTGTTGTCACGTGACCCAACTTGTCAAGAAACAACATCCTTATTTTAGCGAGACCCACTTAAAAATACCCACTGTAACCCGGATGCCCCAGATCTCACCAGCCTAAAACGCTACACTTATTTTTCATGATCAGGCACGAAGCTCAAGTCTCCACCAATCTGATTGCTAGAAAGTATACCCTTATTTCTAAAACTTTCACCCGCTTCATACACCTCAGGGTAGCCAAGCATCCCCCATGAGGCTTTCTATTGTAGGTATCACAAGCTCCACCTGGTTCTTCCTGCCTTGTCTCCGCCCGCTTGCTGCCTTCCAGGACAGTGGAGAGAAGCCCTAGGTCCACACCGAGGGGACCACATCTACATGCATTCCCGAGTTCGCATCTTCAGGGGGTTGCAAGAGGGGGATCCTCAGGAAAGGGGAGCGTCCCAGGACCCCGCCCCCACCTCAAGCCAGAGAGAGCCAAGACACCTAGGACTCCAAATCCCAGAATGCCATCGTCACCGAAAAAGGATACTGAGGACTGAGGGAGGGGTTAAGGAGGGGTTTGGGGACTTAAAAACCAGACGTGGGGGGTTGGAGAGCCCTATTGTCTGTGGTATGGATTTGCCAGTTTTTCCTGAGTAGGTGAGAAGATTCTAGCTCAGTGGAACTGGTAGGACGCATTCACCAACGTATTCTTTGTCTTTTTTTCTTTCCCTTTTTGTAAATAGACCCTTTCATTAATTTTATTGTGTGTGTCTGCAGTTGAGCCTTTTAAGTACCACTGAAGCACACAGGTAAGAACCCAGGCAGGCACCCCACGGGGACCTTGCTGGAGAGAAGCCCGCGAGACCCCCGACTCAGGGTCTCAGCTCGGCCGTGCAGCAGCCCAGCCTGCCGTCAGCCGCACCGAACAAAAAGAGTTTTAAAGTGCTGAGATGGCATCTCACCCCTGGTCCAGAATTCCAATGACTTAGCTCATAATTTACAACCCACAGACTTCTGGCACCCAGACTTCCAACCAGAGGAGCTCAGCCCCGCCCCAGGCCCAGGCGCAGGCTCTTAGGGGGGACTCCCGGGAAGCGGGTGCTGAGATGCGGAGTTGCTTCTGAGAAAAGCTGTTGAGAGTGACAGTGTTGTACTTCAACCTGGGCCCTGGAATCCCACAGGGCAGTGGCAGCGAGGAACCCAACCCACGACTGCCTCCAGTAGCCTCTGTATTGTGGAAAAGGCTAACCACGAAGGCCAGCCCCTACCCCGTGGATTTGCATATGCCCAAGTAATGCCATCTCTATGCTTCCATCTCTATGCTTCCACGTGGCCGCATAAGATTTCTGGATGATGTGAATGACTTCCACGTCTCCTGCCTCTCTGAAGCCCCAGCCCCTTTCCTTTCCTTTGGGAAGTTCCTCATGAACGACTATTCTGCCTACTGCAATAGTCCCAGTAAGAGCATTTCCTTAATCGTCCTGCGCTTTTGGTCTTTGACAAGACCAGCCTGTGGGATCCAGGCTTACTAATGGGAGGTACTGACCTGCAGTGTGGTTGCACAAGGGGCCTCAGCTGGATCCATGGGGCCCTTTGGGGCGGCCCTTCACAGTTGTCACAAATTCAAGTAGGACACCCAGCCTCTGCATCTCAGCCAGCCAGTCACCTGCCCTGGAAGTGGGTCTGCTGGCGCTCCTCGCGGCCTCCTCCTTCCACACCTGCCCTCAAGGAAAAGCCTCCCTCTCCTCCGCTTAAAATGCAAAGGTGCCGGACACTCAGTGAATGTGAAGGACCCTCACAGATATGGAGGAAGCTGAGGTGCGGGCGATGCGGGCACGCGGGGCAAGGGCGCGCTGTGTCTGTGCGCACGGTTCAGAGCTTCTGGGGGCGTGTTCTCCGGCTGCGGTGCACACTTTCCCGGGCAGCTGTGTCCAGAGCATTCCACTTCCAGCCTGCCGCTCCCTGCGCTTCTCTTTCGGATATGAATGTGCAACTGAGTCATGAATACTTAATGAGAATAAAATTTAAAAGTCAAGTGACACCATTTGTTGCTATCTCATCAAGTCTCTCCAAGGGGAGGTTTCTCAGTGACTTTCACGTGAATTTGCACCACTTGGGGCTCAAGGCAGAAACATTGCAAGTCACTCTTGCCGCGGTGAGTCGGATTCTTTCTACAGCCTCTTCCTTTTGGGAGCATTCGCTGTGCTCCTCGCCTCTACCGGGCACTATACTATGCCCCGCGGGAGAGACCAAGCTTTTTCTATCATCTACCCTCAATTACTGCCACCCTGAGGCACAGACGACTCTGGCACGGCAATGGGAATAGAAAGGGAGAGGCACTACGCAGCGCAGACGTGAATGCGTCACCAATGCTAATGGGCACGCGAAGACAGCATGGTGTAAGCAGCTTCCCTGGATTCCGGCCATCTGGAATGGAGACGCATCGGTGCTTAGGCTGGTGGCTACATGAAGACATGGGGTGGGGGGGTGTTTGTTTGTTTTGTATTTTGTTTCATAGCAGGAGAAAACCTGGGCATGTTTAAATGCTGATGCAAATGGCAAAGAAGCCAGCAGACAAAGTGCAAGATAGAGGAGATAGGATCGTTTACCTGAAGGAGGCTTAAGAAATGGGATTTGCCTCAGTCGGAAAGAAAAGTTCCCCTTCAACCGCGATTTGAGAAAGTGGAGGTTTAAAGCAGGAGACCAGAAAGTCAGGGTCGGTTGGACTGACCCAGGGTCACGATTTTCCCACTAGATACCCAGGACAGTGCAGCAACAAAGGAGGTGAAGACCTTAGTCTTACCAGGGGCCAATAAAGGCAGAATGATGATTTGGGAGAAAATGGGATTGTCTCAAGTTGGTGGCTATCAAATGGGTTTTCAAAGCAGGTGTTGGAGAGAGAGCAGAACAGTCATAGGAGCTAGTGTGTATTCTACCCCACCCCCTGTGCCAAGCGATCATCTCAAAATAACCCTAAGAGGCATCAGGCAGCCCCAGGCATCTGCGGTTCTGCATTCACAGATTTGACCAACCTTGGATAAAAATCCTGCTATGGATACACAGTTAGGCCTATGAAGGCTGGCAGTAATGAGCATGTGCAAACTGTGTCCCTCTGTCATTACTCACTTGTCAGTACTGTACACCGGCTGTTGACATTGCCTTCAGGAGCCTAAATAATCTAGGGACGATTCAAAGTATATGGGAGGATAAGCTCATGTTATCTGCAAACACGACACCGTTTTATATAAGGAAGTCACCGATCGAGCATTCACCGATTCTGGTATCCCTAGGGCCCTGGAACCGATCTCCCATGGAGTCCAAGGAACAACAGTATTCTGCTATTCGCCTCATTTTATAAACGAGGAAACCGAGACACCGAGTGACGAAGTCATGCGTGCAAGGTCACACAGGTAAGTGGGACAGCGGGAGTCACATGGGTTTTGGTCTTGACTTCTCCCTAGCACGTGGCCTCGGGGTGGCAGAGCAGCGCTTTGCTATGGTGCAGCAGATGCTGTTTCCGGTCTCCGAAAATGTTCACCTCTCTCCTTCTGCAAAGCAAATGGCGCTGCAGCATCCCCAGAAGCGTCTGCTGGTCATTGCAGTCGGGTCTCATGGGCATCTGGGACCTGCTGTTCTGTCACTGGGTGCCCAAGAGAGAAGGTAACTGCTGAAGTCAACCCCAGAGAAGCTGCAGGAGGAAGTTCAAATAGAAAGTTCCAGACTCAGTCGGGAAACAAGGGGAGATCTTCAAAGACACGGGTGAGACAGAGCTCCCTCCTGACCCTATGCCACATTTTTAAAATCTTCACTCTGAGTTTTCTTTTGCTGGGTGTTCTCTGTGATTCCAGCTAGATGTTTGGCACGGCTCCAGCAATGTCAGATTGGGACACCGAAGCTGAAGTGGCACTGCCTTACAGTCACATCATTAGTGGGAATCTGAAAAAAATCTCAGTCTCCCCAGCAAATGTACAGCATCCTGGGTTCAAAGCCCCAGCCTCAAAATGCAGCCATTTAAGTTAAAAGGCAGCTTTCCTGTGTGTTTTCTCTTCACAGCCTTAGTGCTAAGAAAATGAAGCCTACAGTATCTCCTCATTGTAGAAGCTGTTAAATAAATGCCTTTGAGTTTTCAAACACTTCCCTGTGCGAGCAGGGGGTGGGGGTGGGGTGTGAAAAGAAATCGTGTGTGTGTCTTAATCATACCACCCACTAACTGTAACCTTGCCCGTGTTACTTAGGCCTCAGAGCCTGTTATCTCATCTGTGAGATGGAGAGAGTAAATATGCCAAGGAGATCATTCTGGAAGGGTATGTGCTGAAGCCTGGCTTGTAGGAAGATCCAGCGGTGGTGATGGTGGTGGTATAAATGATAGTGGGGTAGTTTCTGTAACACTCACTTTCTCACGCCCAGTGACTCATTCTCCCTCCTGTAAGTGACTGACTGCCCGTCCGTTGAAAACCTTCCCATCGAGGTCATCAGCACCATCCATGTTGCTGAAGCTGAGAGATACTTTGTGTGCACAGCCAACTGGGTCTCTTGCCAGAGATCAGGGAGCGGGTGAGTGGTGAAGCTGAGATTCAGATTCAGGGTTGGTGTTCAAGTTACCGCTCTGCGCTCTCTCTAATCTGCACAGCCGGCCCGTGTGATGTTATCCAGTTCTGACTTCAAAGACCTCCTTTGAGCATCTACTGTGTCAAGTGTATGTGTGTGCGGGGTGCATATGTGGATAGAGAGACGCCAGAGTCCTTCAATGCCAGCAAGAGCCTTGTGAGATAAGTATTATGATTTTATCTTTAGCTACATTTATGTGGGAAAACAGGCTCAGCCTGAGCCTGACTAAGCGAATTTTTCAAGGTTACCCTGCTAGGGACAGATCATGATTTGAACCCAAGGCTGTTTAATTCTGAAACAACTGCTCTTGACCGTATATCATACCACAGCACAGCCGTTAAATAGTGCCCCCCTCCCCACTTCATGTAAGATTAAAATAAACTAGAACTGAGTGGAACTCGGATATGAAGTTTACTGAAATATCAATGTTTGCACTCAGTAAATTTTCAGGCGCAGAGCTGGACATGCGGGGCTGTTAGCTCTGGCTCGGGAATAATGAGGGCCCTCCCAAGCATCCCGCATAAACCATCACCCTGTTTGAGCGCGGGAGGAAACCCTAAGTCTGCATTTGAGGGAGGGAGTGGCAGGCAGAACACTGGGCTTTTAGCTGTGAAGCCACAAAGAAAGCTTAGCCCTCTGAAAGTCAGGACCCCAAATCCTCTACTTCCTTCAGAAGGGGTGAAGACTGAGTCCTCCTCACTCTGGGTGCAAGCATCACTGTCCTGACAACCTTCCTATTTCGGCTTGGGCACAAGAGAAACCATTCCAGGGAAGCTGGCAATCACTGCCACTGCCATAAGCTACCATCTTATGATTCAGCATTTCTCAATGTGCGATTCCTCTTAGAGTATAAATAATTCACACTAAATTATAGTTACTACAAGGATATTTTAAGCTTAAAGTTGGAATTAATACAATCAGTGTCTAAAGCTACCTTGAAGGGAGAAAAGCAAACATTTTGACTATCTAAATAACACTTTATTAGGCTTTTAGGTAGCTAACTTAACATTCCTTAAATTAACAGTGATTTCTCTAAAAGTGAAATATTTTGTATAATTTTACATTAAAATGAAATATTGTAAAATATAATGAAGAGGCTTATCAGCAGTCTCACATTTTAGGGGTGGAATGCAAAGGTATGAATTCAGAGGCTTATTACACTGGATGAGTGATTGCTGTATCTGTTTCTTAATTATGAAATATTTATACCCCTGATGTCACAGACCATGCAGTATTTTTGCCAGATGTGCAAGGAAATCTATATTCAATATTTGGGCAACATGACAGGGGAAAGAACCTATCCCCTAAATTGATTCTAAAATTACCTTCAATTTAAGACATTATCACAGAATTGCACATAAAGCTTGGAATTCAAGAGAAACTATGATTATTTTTACTTGAACTACCATAGAATTTGCTTCAGGTCTTTAGTCACTTTGCCAGTAGAGATAGCCAAGGTTTTATTAAGCACTTCTCCACCTGCATGATAACTTAGCAGCAGACCCTTACCCCCCCCCCCCCCTCCACGTGCCTATTTTTAGAAACAAAGCCATTTGTCTTTAAACATTAAAGCACAACTGAATCTTTTATCACCAGTGTCAGGTCTGGAGATCTTCCAGCAGAGACCAGATTATTAACAAGTAAAAAGGCAGCTTCCTATAAGGATCTTTAATTTGCTTTTTTAAAGAATATAGGTGAAAAATCAAGTGAGGACTGACAGAGAATTCTCAAACTATATCCTGCACAGAATAATCATATGCAAATTATTCAACTCACCCTCCAGATTCTGAATGTGTGAGTAGGTGTAGGTTGGGACCAGGGAAACTTCATTTCCAAGAGCGCCTTCAAATGTTTCTTATGTAAGTTGCCCCTGTTTTCTCTCTCTGCTATAATTTGCCCTAAGGATTCTCCCCCGACACTTGGGGCTTCTAATTTAGTATAATTTACAGGTCATGTTGTTATAAAAAAAAAAAAAGTGCGCTGAGTTACTGGGGCAGATGGCCTGGGTTACACTATAGAGTCTGCCATTTACCTTCTATGTGAGTGTGGGCCAATCCATCTCTCAGGTCCTATTCGCTCATCTGTAAACAGAGGATATTAATCCTTGTCCTGTACCTCCCACAGTCCTTAGGAGGATCCAATGAGATAATAGTCACTGTGGCAGAGATGATTTGTGTTCACTAAACTCTTTTCACTTTATGAGCACACAACTGCACGATTTTCCCACTCTCCCAGCTGTAGAAAGTGGGACCACCTCACTGTGTTCTGGCCAGTGAAATGTGATATATGTTACTTCCCTGGACTCACCACCACCACCATCACTTACTCTCTATTTCCTGTTTGTCATCTAGGTGCAAACCACAGCACAATCTTAAAAGCCATGTATGGAATATGGTCAGCGTTGGAGTCAAGACTGATGAAATGTGCCTAAGAAACAGACACTTGGATTAACCCAGTGAGATCTGGGAGTCAATTTATTACTGTAGTTAGGGTGCTCTGTGCCACAGAAAGTCATACAGAGATATGACATCAAGGACAACTGAGGCAGTGAAAAAGGAGAAGTGATAGGCCAGACTGGCTTTTTTTTTGGAGTAGGCTGTGGATAGGAGAAAGACCTACTGCTTACAAATATCTCCTCACTACATGTTCACTTATTCCACTGGGTCTTTTGCTAGCAAAGGATCACAGAGACAGCGCAGGAAGCAGGGGAAGAAAACAGACACGAGCAGCAATGCAAAGTAGATTGTGGGCGTGAGGACACGGGTGCTAGATACAAGGTGAGCTACTAGACCAGCACAGAAGCCTAAGGTCCTTGAAGAGAACCTTGGACTCAGACCAGGAAAACATCCAGGAACCAGGGAACCCACAGGTGATGAGGGTCAAGAAAGGCAGCAAAGCAGAGACTAGCCAATTTGTCCGGAACCAACAAATGTGCAGAAGTGGCCAGTAAGAGCCAGGGGGTAGAAAAGACAGGTTCAACAATCAAGAAGACTGTTCTTCCAGATCATTGGACACACTAGTCAGTCTTCAAAATGCACCTCAAATGCCACCACTTTTATAAATCCGTCAACCAAATCAGTCTCAGTTCTTTTAATCTAGAGTCCATGAAGACAAGGGGTATAAGAATGAATTTCCAAGGCCTCCCTGGTGGCACAGTGGTTAAGCGCTGCGCTGTGGAGCTGTCAGCAGTGGCGACGCGAGTTCGACGCCAGGCCAGGGAGCTTCCCACATGGCGCAGCAGACCTCTCCTGCCCTGCCCGCTGCTCCCCTCAGCAGTGGATTTCAGTCAATCTGCCTGTTCTGATCCCCACTCTGTCTCTGGTGAACCCTCTCACCACCCTGTGCCTCTGGCCTGTACCCCAGCTTGTATGCATAAATAAATAAATCTTTAAAACAATTATTAATAAAAAAATTAATTTCCAAAGGGTTCTTGGACCTACTGAACGTGAATGCAAACCTACGTTCCCGTATATCTTGGGCAAGAGTTGTCAATTTCCTCAGCTTCTTAGAGTGAGTTTATGAAGGAAAAGCATTTAAGAATCACTTTACAAGTTTTGTGAACAAAGGAAATGCCAGTATTCGATCTTATCCATCTCTTCATGGTCACGCTCAGCGCAAAGTTGGAAACGACCACCGAAGGGGTGCAGGTGTCTTTCTCTGATTGTCCAACTTAAAACTGCCCTCTCAGTCTTTGTGATTCCCAAATAAATCTCTTGGTTGCAATTCCACCAGCATGCCACGCAGACTGTGTTCCATCTAAGGTCATTCTCTCCTGTGTTTTCCCCGGACTACAATCACTTTAAGTGTAAGCGGGGTCAGACCTGTCTTTGAATTCTCAAACGTTGTCGAAGACAACAAAATTTAAGATACTCATCTCCTCATTTGGTTTTAAGAATCATGGAGAAAGAAAACTAAAGGTTTATTTAGGGTCATATAGATAGTAAGTTGAGAGCCCAGAGTCAAATTATTATCTGTCTGATTCTAAATCTTTGTACTATAGTTCATCATGTTGTAATTTATAACATGATATGATGCTATAGCATGCCTCAAGATGGCTGGATTGAGCTGACTTAGTCAAATTGGATGTTATGGACATGTAACAGGCCTGGACTGTGAGGCAACAAAAAGCCACTCACCCAGGCTGTTCACCTCATTTTAACAGGTGCTGGGAAAATGGGTGTTCAGTGCGGGAGCATGACTTGTCCAAAGTCAGAGGGCAAATAAATGGTCAAGCTGATTGTCTTTCCTCCCTTGTTTGCTTACATCATGCTGGAGTGAGATCAAAGGTCAAGTACAAGTAAATTTCTCTTTAAAAGTATGACATGTCTTGATAGATTACTTTAGTTCATAAATATTTTAAGATTTATCTTCAAGGTATCCTTTGACAGGTAGGAGAGCTCACGGTTCTTAATTCAACAATGCATTTTCATACATGTACATTTCTACATTTTTTCCAGTTATTCTTTTTAAAATGGAACTAGAAATGTGCCCGATCTTTGATAAATGGAGTCTACTTAATTCACAGCAATTGCAGTATCTCATTAGTAATGAATTAAATATTAAAGACACCAAATCATTTCAATGTGTCAAGAGCCTAGTCACTTGGCATAATTTAAGAGGTCAAAGTGCACATTTCATAATCATCATCTATATCCAGTATTTCTGATCCAGCTCACTCTCAGCTTCTATGACTCATGGGACTTGCACAAGACACTTGTTGAGTTACAAACAGAGCTAAATATGAGAAGCCAAACAGAATCATAACTTTTGTCTCAGAATTATTGGGCAGATATTCAGAACAAATGCTTGACTTCACTCTGCTGGGAGTCTCACCAGGAGAAACTGCATTTGGTTATTTCTATATGACTTCAACTAATTAGACAATTCAAAAAAGGAAATTGTTTTAGTACTGATTTTACCAAAATTATTTCATTGAAAAGCAAATAAATAAACATCCTCAATTTTCAAAATACTAATTCAAAGTACTTTTTTCTTTATGTTTGACCTATTTGCTTGACAGTGTCATTGTTTTTGGCTCCCTTAGCACACTAAAGTCAACTGCTGAACTAGTTCAACTGATAGTAACATCAGTCATAAGAGTTTTCATGATGAGACACACAAAAAATGGTGAATTAGTGATCACACATATTGATTTGGTTTAAACACAACTGATGTTCTTTGCATGACAAAAGTATTTGGATTTCTGTGAGAAGCTGACTACATGCTGTTTTGATGATGTTGCTACCAAATTTAGAAAGACAAGAGGCACCAAGCAGTTCTTTAGCAGAAAGGTTAATAAGCTTAAATCCTATAATAACATCTTTTAAAGGATGAAACCCTGTCATCAAAAGGAAAACGTGTGACAAAAATGCAATGGAGGTAAAAATGTCCAAATTAAAAGTCATACACTCAACGAATAGAGTACCTACTCAGGCAACAGCCCAGGGGGACATAGGCCAGAGGACTGATTAAAGCAAGAGGCACAGCCCTGACCTCCAGGAACTCTCATCCTACTAATGCTGACAAAAGTACAGAACTGTAACAAAAATGTGTCCCGGGAAAGAGACTGACAAAATGTGGTGGTAGCTCAGGGAAGGAAGAGACCAATTCCAGTGGGAAAATATTTGAGTCACACAGCGAATGGCTAGAGCTGTCACTCAAGTGAAAAGGCAGCCAGTCTCCTATATATACTGCTCTCTTTGATGTGGTGTGATCAGGTTCTGATCATGCATCACACATTATATGATGATCTTAGTGTTAGTGCGGTATTTATCGTTTAGGAAAGATCTTCAAAAAAGTCACATGTGTAGCAGACTTAAAGAACAACAGACATAATGGGCCTCCCTGGTGGTGCAATGGGTTAAGCGCAGCACTATGAAGCTATCCAGAGCCACTGCAGCACCAGTTTGATCCCCTGCCGGGAGATTCCCACCTGGCTCAGCAGACCTCTCCTGTCTCCCGGCTGCTCTCCTCAGCAATGTATTCCCGTTGCTCTGCCTATTCTGCTCCCCACTCTGTCTCTGGTGAATCCTCTCACCACCCTACACCTCTGCCCTGCACCCCAGCTTGTATGCATAAATAAATAAATCTTTAAAAGAACAACAGACAGAAAGCTGAAGAGCTCAGTAGAGACTTGATCAAGTAAGGTCTACAAGCCCATGTTAAAGCATTTGAATTGTTTCCTAGTGGCGTGGAGAGCTAACAACGTGATTTTAGCAGGAGTGAGATGCACAGACTTGCACCTGAGAATGCGCGCTCTGGCTGCACTGTAGAAAGTAGACTGGTGGGGAAAGAGCAGGACAGATGGAGGAAAAGTCATTTACTTTGTTTTTAAGTTAAAGATGATGATGGTCTAAGAGGGTAGTGGTGGTGAGGCTAGGAAAAGTGTAATTTATTTGACAGAAGAAGCAGAACAGAAATGATAGATCTTAGGACTATTATTAGGTAGAACTGACTGGACATGGTAATTGTTTGGATGGGAGTACAGTGAAAAAGAAGAATCAAAATTACCTCTCAGGTTTTGGCTTGACTGATTACACAGAGAATAATAGCACTTTAATAAGTTATAGAACATGGAAGGAACACATTTATTACACATTACACATTAATTACACATTAATGGGAGCGGTGGCAGGAATGGGAAATTGTGACAAAGAAAGCAGGAAACTGATCAAAATGTGAGAGTGAGCCTGATTTTTTTTTATTTTACTTCTGTCATTTCAATCCCAATGCCTGGCTCATACGTATTGGAATAAATGAATGAGTGAAATGAATTGTTGTGTCTTAAGTACCACAGAAGGTATTTGGGTTCTGCTGTAGAGTAAAAAGAAAATCCACTTCATACATTGACCTAACAGTTATTGAGCACTTACTATATACCAGGTAGATTTCTAGGTACTGGGGATATACACAGAGTGAAACAGTCATGGATGTGAAATTATATCCTAGCCTGATGGGATAGATAACAAGCAAACATACAATTATTCTGTTGGTGATAAATAAGATGAAAGAAAAAGAAATGTGCATAATGGGTTAAGAAGAAAGCGAATGGATGCTTTCAATTTAAAGTGGCTAGGGATAGTCTCTCTTAGTAGGTGAGAGAAGTAGACAAAATAGGGGAGATATGGTGATCAAGGGGAAGGGAATTCCAGGAGGAGGGAATAGCGAGGGAGAAAAATCCTAAAGCAGGAAAATGACTAACACATTCATGACCCAGGAATAGCAAGGAGGCGTGTGACTTGGGGAGTGTGAGCAAGAGTTCTCAATGAGAGGGAGAAAGGGCAGAAAAACCAGGGACTGGATTATGTAGAGCTTTAAAAGCTAGTGGAAGGACTTAGGCTTTCTCTCTGAATGATATCAGATCTACCGGATAGTTTTTACCGAAGGAACAACATGGCCTGACTGATATTTTTTTTGATAGATATTTTATTTTTTGTTATTCATATCTTTTACATTATTGTGTGTTCCCCATAAGTTACCCACCACCTGTTCACCCGTGGAGCCATCACCATAGTCCTCCGTGCTCCCCTCTTCCCCCCTCTTGAGCCCTCCCCCTCCCCTCCTTCCCTGCTGAATGTCGCTTTCTTATTTGGCTCCCCTATAGTCCTGTTATAAGTGAAACCATTCGATAATTTTCTCTTTCTTTCTGGCTTATTTCACTGAGCATGATCCCCTCTAGGTCCATCCATGTTGCTGCGAATTGCATGTGTTTGTCTTTTTTGAATGCTGAGTAGTATTCCATTGTGTATATGACTGATATTTTAACAAGAGCACTCTACTGTGTAAAGCGCAGTTGGTAGAGAGGCAAGAGTAGAAGGCAGCAGATGGGCTGAGCAAGAGACTGATGAAGACTCAGACCAAGGTGGAAGCAGCAAGATGGTACAGTAAGAAGTGAGTAGGTTCTGTGCTTTTTTAATATGGTTTTCCTTTGCTGTTTTTTTTTTTTTGAAGCTAAAACCAGCAGAATGTATTAGAATAGGGATTGTGGAATTAAAAAAAAAAAAAGCATTGATGATTCCAGGGCAGGTGACAGCACCATCGTGCCATTTACTGAAATGGTGACAACTAGAGGAAGACATATTTCAGGTTGGAATACCAGTAGTTTGGCACTGAACATGTTAAGTCTGAAATGCCCATTAATACAGATGTAGAGTTGACAGTTAAGTATACAAATCTAGAGTTCAGAAAAGAATTCTGGGCATGAGATAAAAATATGGGAGTCATCAGCAAATAGATGATATTTATAGCTATGGAACTGGATAGGACCATCTAGGAAATGACTAAAAATAGAGGAGCAAATAGACGCAACACAAATCCTTGGAGCGTCCCAATGTTGTCAGCAGAACAGTGGAGATCTAAACAAAGCACAGGAGAGGCCAGTAAGGTAGAGGAAGAAATAAGAAAAAGTGACGTCCTAGAATCAAGCGAATTAGTATTTTACAAAGGGTAGAATGAGAAAATTTCCAAATGCAGCAGACAGGTCAAGTAAGGGGAAGACTGAACATTGCTCTTTATATTTGATGAGCTGGAAGTCTCCTGTGATGTTGACAACAGTTTGAGTGGAGAGAGTGGTGTGGTTTGGATGGAAGCAAGATTACAGTGAGTTCAAGAAAAAATGGAAAGAGAGAAAGTAGATGCAAAAGGTGGCAATTAATATTTCAAAGAGGACCGATGTAAAAGGGAGGAGAGAAATGGGGGGCTACAAATATAGGGTCTTGCAAACCAGAATCACTGCTTTGGGTTTTACTTTTAGACAGATGGGGAACCATCTTTCTGGAAAAGGATGCTGATGAATCCCTATACGTAGAGATCTGTGAGAGAATAAATCAACAAAGGAGACTGAGAAGCTGTCAATGACGTAGGAAGGAAAACAAAGAAGGTGTATATGCAGAAGAAGAGATTAGGACAAGGTTGTCCACTATTTCAAATTCCACTTTGACATCAAGTAGGATGAAGTTGGTCCATTGGACCTGGGAAGATGGAGACTTTCCTTGCCAGAGATGTTTCAATTGCTTCCCTGGGCTTGAAGAGGATAATAAGGTGTTGCAGCTGGTTGATGAGTTGAGAAGCTCCTAGAGTAACAGTTACCAGGCATATTGATGTAGGAAAGAGGATGGGCTCCAAAGACATATACAGAAGGGGAAAGAGCGTGTGAGTGAGTGAGTGAGTGAGTGAGTGAGAGAGTGTGTGTGTGTGTGTGTGTGTGTGTGTGTACCATAAAAAGCCTAACCTTTCCTTTAAAAAGTTATCATCAGGGACTGAAGATTTAAAGTTTAAGCACTGGACTTCAGGGAAGTAAGGACGCTAACTGTTAAAGAAGATTTGAATGAGTGGCCAGAATAATTCTAACTTTTATAAAGATGCAATATTGGTGATTAAAACCTGGAATGAAAAAAAAATAAAACCTGGAATGGAGTGATTGAGTTTGAAAAGTTAGTGGAATTCAGATCGTAATGACTTCAGAGCTAAAATTAGTGCACAATTACAATAATTATATCTTCCCTTTATCCTGATACAATTATCTCCCCCATCTCTCCTTGGTTTTTGAACTATTCTAGATATTTAAGCCACCCTTTGTGGAGGTACTTTCACTATAAGTTTCTGCACAGTAAATCTCTTAGAAATACGCCGCTACAAATAGCACTTAAACACACCTCAAGAACTAGTACCAAGGTAGAAATCTAGAAGAGGAAGTAACCCTAACCTGTCTCTCCCCTGTAAAAATGTTTCTCAGAAAGTCTTATAAAGAATTGTTTGGTAAATGTGGAACTGTCCAGAAAGCACACAGCTAGAGAATTTTAACAGGATCCTTCAACTGTGACATACTCATAAACTGGGGGTTCGTCTGTCAAGGGGCAGAGAATCTCTGTGAACACTGATCAAAGCAACCATCTACACAGCTGCTAAATAAACATGGAATACTCCTCCCGTCTCGGGTTCAGCCCGTACAAGACCCCAGCACTTCTGTTAACATGTTTGCCTCTTGTTTAACTACCATTTGTTGAGCAATTACACCAACTAAGTTATTCGGTTAAGCTAAAAGAATAGCTCTGTCTAGTGGATTCCTTTCTAAAAGTAATTTAACGCTACCTAATAGTCACAACAAACGTCTTTGGTAGGTATTCTAATCCTTCCGTTTTATGAATAATGAAACAGAGGAAAAGAAAGTGGACATAGGCTGCCGACATCCCACACACAGATAGCAGTGGAGCTGAGTATCAAATCCAGGAGTTGTGGCTCCAGAATCTATGCCCTGAACCACTAAGTTCTACCATCCACGCACCGCTAAAATATCTGATTTCACTCCATAATTTTATTTCCACCTTGTAGAAGAGGAAACTGAGGCTTAGATAAAGCATCAGTACGTTGCTCAAGGTAACATACGTGGAAAACAGAAAGAATTTCCATACCAAATTTGTCACTTTTTCAACACTTGATTTGTTTGGAAGTTGTTCTTTCCTTAACTCGGTATTTGCCAAAATGTGTCGCTTGGTCTGTTTTAGTAGGTTCTGTTTGGTTTTTTTAAGGGTTCCATTAGCAAATACATTTGGGGAATGCGAGGTTAAGCAAAGCTAAAGAGGTGTATTTTGTGCAGGTCTTTTCAATACCTTGGCTGTACTAATGTACCTTTTGAAGCTTTGAAGAATGAGTATTTAGCTACTTGACCATGTAGCTTGTTTTCTTCAGAGCCTCTTAGCAGCAAGTGCATGAAACATACTAAGTTCATAGCTATATTCTTGAACACACACATACTCTGATGACCTTAATTAAGCTGAAAGCAGTCTGGTTTCCGTACTGAACTGAGATCTCCTGATCCTCATGGATGAGAAGCAGAATGTGGCCTTTTCTTAATAATACCAGGTTTACATGCCATTCATTACGGCAAGTCATTCTGAAGATGTCCAGTTCTGCTCAATATGTGTTTGTTCAGTTTTCAAAAATGATGTTTCCAGAACTGGTCCCAAGGTCCTCGAGAGTCTTAGTTTTAGGCCATCCATGCCCTATGAGAACCACGTTCCAGGATACTGCCAAAAATTTGTGATGTAATGTTATGATGGCTTCTGTGCTAAATACCTATAGTTTTTTCACTTTCAGAAGTGTCTCTGCCATTGGCTGAGTTACATGAGTAGTAAACAAGATAAGAAATGGGAATAATAAAGTATGGGAGGATAGGAGCCTGATGAATATGCTTAGTGATTCTTACCACGTTTTAGCTCCAATGAGGTCACCCTGAAGATAATATCTGCTTCGGTAATGACACGAAGTGAACATGGTGATAAGGCCTCACGCGAGAAATTATTTCATGTTCCCTTTATGACATTAAATGGAGAATTACTTTAGAATAACACTAACCTTGGGGAACCTGCAGGAAGGTGCAACCTCCTAGATTATAAATAAATGTAGTACTGTATTAAGAACCAGAAAAGGATGAACTGAAACACAGATGGTCTTTTCCTCAAGGAAGTCATTAGGAACAAAAGCCAATGGTCAGGTTATTGTGACTTGGTGCCACATTCTATGGCTGTTGGGGGGGAAAAGCAGAACCTCTTTTTTTTTTTTTTTTTCTAAAGACCAGCTGAGATGGAGCTGAGCAAGATGGCTCCGAGAGGGTATGCACTTGGATCAGGAAATCATAGGGTGCCAGGCTGGGGAGAGACCATTCAGCTGTCTCATGGATAGACACCACAAGTGATTATCCAATATATGCTCGAGTAAACTAATGATCATACTCTTCCATTGCTACAGAACTTTTAGTGGTCATCTGGGAGTCCTCGTATTATGATAAAAAAAGAGGTCAGATTTTGGAAACAGAATAGACTAGGTTCAAGTCTGACTTTCTGCCTATAGATGAAGAAACATGGAAACAAAATAAAGTTTGTGGGTCTAGGCAGAGGTGTTGAAGATGCTATTATAAGAACAAGAGTGTTGTGTGAAAAGACTTTCCTTGTAAATATTTAGTGGTGACTCCAGCAGGATTGCTTACTCATTAACACCCTCTGCATTTATAGGAAAGGCAAGTTAATGGGACATTCCACATACTAAAGCATATGTCTGGTATATGATGAAGCAGAGCATGGAGGGAGAAGATTATGGCTGCATCTATATTTTAGCAAAGCAAAGATGAAAAGAGGTATTGTTTAAAAAGCACTGCAGCTGCTCCCATTTAAAAAAGAAGAATAACAAGGAGGTGTTAACATTCCAGCTCTGTCATTACCTAGCTCTAACATTATGTGAGTCATTTCAATTCTTTGAGACTTGATTTCCTCCTCCGTAAAATGGGTAATGTAAGACGGTGTTTTTTTATTTTGAATTTGGAGTCAAAATTCTGGAAACTGCAAAATGAAAGAATTGATTGAAGATTATTTTTTATGATAATCCATTTTTAAAATCACTGAATTGTGAAGAACATAATCAGGCAGTTAACAGAAAAAGAAGTGTAAAATCTTACAAACATTGGAAAAATGCTTCATTTCAATTAAAGATACGCAAATAAAAACAGCAACGAGATACTATTTTTCACATACTGAAGTGATAAATATATATAAAAAATAGCATTTCAGAGTTTTTGTGGGTGTGGGGAAACTGTCACTTTCATACCAGGCTGATGGGAGAATAAGTTTGTATAACTTACTGGACGTCCGTCAGGCATTACAGATCAACATTTTAAGCACATATACCCTTTAAGGCAACAATTCCGCTTCTCAAAAATTATGCTAACAAATGGCCAATAGGCACATGAAAAAATGTTCAATATCCCTCATAATCAAGGAAATGCAAATAAAAACCACAATGAGATACCACCTTACACCAGCGAGAATAGCACATATTAAAAAAAAACAGGAAACAACAAATGTTGGCGAGGAGATGGACAAAAAGGAACTCTCCTACACTGCTGGTAGGAATGCAAACTCGTCCAACCACTATGGAAAGCTGTATGGCAGTTCCTCAAACTGCTAAAAATGGAGCTTCCATATGACCCAGTAATACCACGTCTGGGAATGTACCCAAAGGACACAAAAACACTAATCCAAAAAGATACATGCACTTGTATGTTTATTGCAGCATTATTCACAATAGCTAAGATACGAAAACAACCCAGATGCCCCAAAATAGACGATTGGATTAAGAAGATGCGGTACATATACACAATGGAATACTATTCAGCATTCAAAAAGGATAAACACATGCAATTTGCAGCAACATAGATGGAGCTAGAAGGGCTCATGCTCAGTGAAATAAGCCAGAAAGAAAGCGAAAAATATCAAATGGTTTCACTTATAACACGAACATAGGAGAATCAAATAAGAGATATTCAGCAAGGGAGAGGAAGGGAGAGGGCTCAAAATGGGGGAGAAAAGAACACAAGGGACTATGGTGATGGTTCACGGGTAAGTTGATGGTGGGAATTTTAGAGGGAATACACAATGATGTAAAAGATACGAATAAAAATTTAAAAAATGATAAAAAAAGTACCAAAAAATTATGCTAACAGTGCATTCACATGTGTGTGCAAATGCACTGGGTCTAAGGATTCCCCTGCAGTGATGTTTTTAACAGCAAAAACCTAGAAACAATTTCAATACTCCTTAGTAGGGGATGGGTTATATAAATTTTGGTTCAAGATGTCCAAAAATAGATGATTGGATCAAGAAGATGTGGTACATATACACAATGGAATACTATTCAGCATTCAAAAAAGATAAACGCATGCAATTTGCAGCGACATGGATGGAATTAGAGGGAATCATACTCAGTGAAATAAGCCAGAAAGAAAAAGAAAAATATCGAATGGTTTCACTTATAACAGGACTATAGGGAAACCAAATAGGAGAGAGACACTCAGCGGGGCGGGAGAGTGGGGGGAGGATAAGGGCAAAAAATGGAATAGAAAAGAATACAGGGGACCATGGAGATGGATCACGGGTGAATTGGTGGTGGGCTACCCAAGGGGAATACAAAATGTAAAAGACATAAATAACAATAAAAAAAAAAGGTGTAGGCTAACTTGCATGTAATGACCACTTAGTGAGTGTACTGGTGCTGGTCCTTTTTTTTTTTATTATTAATTCACATCGTCTTTATATCAAACTCTACAAGGTAGGCTCTTACTGTTGAAACATTATAGATAAGGACCTGGATAATCACATAAATTGACACGGTGAAGGTCAAATATCTGCTTGGTGACAGAACCCAGATGTAAACCAGGGGGTCTGGCTCCCAAGACCAGTCTCTATTAGCCACTTCGCCTCTTCCTATATAGACTCCTCTGTATTCTTCCACAGGAAGGTAACAGAATGGAAAATATGCACATATGCTTGGTTACACTGGTCAACAAATATTTACAAAAGTCATGTTACTGAAATAAAATTAGTCATTTCCTATCAGTTTGTATGTGCTCAACATGAATATGACAGTCAAACTCTAATTTTGGCTCTAGTTTTTTTTGTAATCTGCAATAAATGGATGTTTACATCACGAAATGCATGCCAATAGGAATAGGCCTACGGTTTAATACCTGTAAAAAATCAAGTCATAGACTAGTTCTTACATTTCTTTGCTTGTCTCTTGTACCGCTGTTCAGGAATAGAATAGCTGGAAGACGGTTTCCATTGTGCAAAAGCACAGCCTTAAGACTCAGTTTCGAAGAGTCTAGAAATAGTCTCCATTCTCGTGGGTAATGAGTGATTTCTAAGGCATTCATGAGGCCCTCAATATCAGAACAGAATACCAGAGTACTTTCCTTTCTGAAGAAAGGCTCCAACTGCTGATGGCGCTTTCGATAGAAAGTAATTGTGGCATCTTCTAGAAGATTCCATTGTTGGAGTCTTGATCCTAGCAATTCTGCCTTGTTCTTGGATAAGTCCAAATGACGAACCAGGTCATTGAGTTCTTCCTGTGTTAGTCTGTGTGGGGTGGATGATGCACCACAGTGAAAATCTGGATCACTGCATGCTGATGGAACAGGAGAAGAACAGGTCGGCTCACCCTTGTCCTCATCAGAGGAATCAAGAGAATATTCTGCTGGAGGTTCTGGAATAGGAAGTCCCTCACCATGTGGAACTGGTCTCGATGCAGACGGTAGACTACTTTCGGTAGACTCTTCTCGACTTCTTTTGCTTCGTTATTCCGCCAGAAAGAGGAGGAACCAAGCAGAAGGAACAGTCTTTTATGTGGTTCTTGGCTCTCTCCACACCACGGGGAGTGCAAACGGCATGGACGGTCTTTTGCCATTGAACCACTGTGAAAGCTGTGTTGTACATGGAGTACAGCATATATGCGGGGCCCAAGGTTTGCCTTGGTCACCAACCTTGCATCCGAAGTCAAGATGATAAGCCTTCTTCACTTGAGAAGTGATCCTTTTCTTTTGGTTGGCAAATGTCACTTCCCCACAAATAGAGCAGAAATTGTGCACGCTATTAATGCACTTTCAAGGCATTACTGTTCTGTATTGTGCCTAAATGTATAAAAGAATAACAGTTCTATGGAACAATAGCTTCAACTGTCTCGCACAAAGTCTGAAATATTTTCAGTGCTCAACCTTTTTTGACGGGGCTTTCTATAGTGCACTGCTGACGTCAGCTTACTTCAGCAGCCACCTGGCAGTAGTATTGCACTGCATCAGAAAATGATGCAAGCACCTCTGGATGATGTGTGCCTGGTGGTATTATGCAATGCAATGCAGTATTACGTCATTCTAGGCTGATTTAGGATGTTGTTGCAGTCCTACTGGATCAGTTTACATGGTAAAACATATAAAATGAATTCTATGAAATATCTTCAAAACAAGAGCTAATAAAAAATGTTCAGGGTTAGATTCATGTTCAGCACACCAAGATACTACAGATTAGGGCCTTTTGAAGTCAGTAATGATCTCACTGTTGACCAGTGTAATTATAGCCTCCACCTCATAAAATGTTGTTGAGAATATTGAATGTGATCATACAAATGAATTTATTAGTCCAGAAAACTTAGTTGGCCTTAATAAATGCAACTTGTGTCATTATTAGATGCCAATTACACAATAGTTCAGGAAAAACTAGTTAAATCAGTCAGCTCTTTTTGTCTGCAGAAAACCAACTTGTCTTCTAGTGTCACAAAATAAACAGATTCCATTTGCGTCAGTGCTATAATGGCACCATAAAGTATCCAAATAGACTAGACTTTTCTAAAGTTACTGATTGTTCTTCCACCTTGAGCTACCAGTGCTGTTAAAACTGTTTATCTTACTGTGGCAAGGGAATTAGCCAAGGAATTATTAGACTCTTTGATATGCTGGGATTTCCTTGAATTTGGACAGTTTAGCGTAGTTAATCACCCTTGGTTTTTTAGCAGCACTTCTAGCGAAAGAGAGCAAGAAGGAGAAGATGCATCACCAAACAGAGAAAGGCATTAGCCACACTTGACCTTTCAAGTGTTATGTTCTTGTCTGCTCATCCCACAGAGGGTATATCTCCATTGGCTGGCTGACTGGATGTAGACAAACATATGTGCCCAATAGAGAGAGCGCAAAGAAAAGCCAAACAAACAAGCAGCAATGTCTGAACATATTAGCTCACAAAGAAAAGTCTCAAGTGTTTTATTGGCTATTTTTATGGAAGTCAAGTGTGGAAGTGGGGAAAGACAGAGGAGAAAATAATCTAGTTTTTTTTTTTTAAACACAAATTAACACAGGAAAGATCCTTTAGTCCAACTTTTTTTATGTCAGGTCCTTTGACTTGGTTTAATCCAACGCATTTATAGCAAGTATCTCTCCAAATTAATCTGCTCACTTTTTTTTTTTTTAGCTCTCCCCTGTCAGGAAAGACTGAATTCAGTGCCCCATGAAATATCTCAATTTTTGTGGTACATGGGTAATGATGCTTAATGCTGGAAAATGCTATTAGCTTTCATCTCTCTGTTCCAAAAGGTTTGCAGCCCTATATTGGGCGGCTATGTAGGGCTCATTGTGACTATAAAGTAGTTTTCAGTGCTGCCACTAGTGACAAGCAAATCTACATAGACAAGGAAGTAAGAAGAAAGAGCAATGAGACACTCACAGCTGACCATACCGTGACAAATGATGGATTGCTTTTTAAAAATTTTCATTGAAATTATTTCAACACTTTTTAAATTCACATGACAAAAGGCATAACAATTACTTCACCTTCCTGTCCTTTCCAAGGAGGAAAAAAAAAGGAAAAAGAAAATAAATGTAAAACTTCAGAGGAACAAAACCATGGAACTTTAACAAGTGTATCCAAAGCATCCTCTCACTTGTCAATACAGTCCTCAGAGGTCCTAAGCCAAAGTTCCTCCTCACCACTCTGCATTCGAGACTAGGGTTCCTGCCTTTGTCTGCGACCACCTTAAGTAGGGAATCATCCACTCAGCTTACTCCTCCCCAAATCCACTTTCAGTGGGACATTATCAACTCCACCTCTATAAACAGAAGCGCAGTGGGGAAAGGGGTAGAGTAGAGTGACCCTTTTCTTTTGCCCCTAGTATTTTGGTACCAGTCAAGGCTGAACTGGAAACCCAGCTTTCAGTGGGAGAGAGCGGGCTCCTTCTTTTCACTCTGTTGATATTTGATTCACAAGGTTCTAATTATTGAGATGCAAGCACAGCGAGTAGACCACCCAGCCTGATGCTTTATTTCCAAGAACAACAAAAGCTACATTCCAAATATGAGCTCTGTTCCCAAAAAGGTGAGAGCTCATCAAGACCCCCTTCCTCCAGCAGCAGAGAGGACAGGCACACAAAAGAAACTGAAAACTGACTCTTGCTTACAGAGAAAGGAAAGACAGGAAAGGAAGGTAAAGAAAGAAACGACGACACCCTCTGTATGACCTGAACCTAGGGATGAGGACAAACCATAAGGACCAGATGGAGACATTGCTAGGAGGGTGAGGAGACTTTACCTTGAATGTAATAGTTGACAGCTGCTTACAAAAATCTGCAATGCTCGATTCTTTCATCCTCCAGCTGCCTGCAAAGAATTAGAACAACATCAACCTCTGCAATAAGAGCTTCCTTTGAGTTTAGCAAAACACACCCACCACTAGAAGCAAAGCACCGCCAGCCCAGCTTTCAAGGTTTTGAAAACAATGACCCCAAACTCCCTAGAGGGCTTTGCTGAGCTAGAAGGGAATACAAACTCTTGCACTTGATTGAGACAACACCTTGACTTCAGTCCTTTCTAATTCAGATTGCAGATAAATAGGCAGAAATACAGGGGTGACTTAAGTGAATTCTGTGTTATAACTACAAAGGGAGATTTCTGTCTAAACAATGCCAAGCTTCTCCTTAAGAGGAACTAACATTGTTGTAATGAACTACCTGAGCTGGAAAATCTTTGAAGGAAGGTCAAGGTCTGCTTTCCTTTGTCTTTGCAAGCATATACCTCAGCACCTGGCATGCAGTATTTATTCATTTTTGTATTCATTCAGTTAATGTATAATAATGTCTACACTGGCGGACCTAGGGCTTAGGAACTGGGAGCACAGGACTGAGCCCTGAGCCCTGCATGATCCACTTCATAAGAAAAGCAACATTCATTTAAAAAAAAAAAAAGCTAAATTCATTGGCACAAGGAAAATAAAACCCAATCTGAATTTGGGTAAGGAGAGAATTTACTGGAAATCATTGATTGTTACATGTGTGGAGAAAGGGGTACATGCAATAAAGAGAGGGGGACTGTTATATTAGAGAGATGGCTTGGGCCATGAACTCCGCAAGCGTCTCAATGGTCAAGAAACGGGGCTACAGTGAGGCTGTGGCAGGTAGGACAGTGGCCAGGAGAGGACAGGTCCCTGAGGGTCCTCACCCGCGAGCACAATCACAAGAGCACTCAGGCTCAGGGAACAACAACCGGGTTTATTTAGCAAACAGGGGAAACAAAGAGTTTCCAAGGCCCCAGGAGCCTGCTCGCTCACCCCAGAGTGTCCACGGCGTCCGCAAGTCCCAAGGAAAGGCCGCTCCGCCAAGATGGCGCCGTCCCGCCGAGGCCTGGAGCTCACGGCGCCTGAGGAGGCAGCGGGCGGAGGAGGCAGCTGGCGGCGGCCAACTCACGGCAGCTGGAGGCGCTCACGGGGCGCTGAGAGGACGCGCAGCAGCCCCAGCCCCAGTCTGAAGGTCGCGTGGACAACACGAGACGCCAGGCCTGACAGCCAGGGAGGCGGCAGCAGCAGCAGCAGGAGGCGGCGGCGGACGAGGCCGTTAGCGGGGCCAGCACTGCGGGCGCCCCCGGAGGCCTGAGAGATACAGCAGCAGCGTCACAGCAGCATCACAGCAGCGCGCTGGGGGTCCTTGGCCCGCACCAACAGCAGCAGCTTCTCAGACACCAGGCCCGGGGCCTTTGCTGTTCCTCTCAGGCGGCAGCAGCGGCAGGCGAAGGTCTCTGCGAAATTCTTCAGCTTCAGGCCTGGGTGCTGCCCAAAGGCTGCTGGGACTGGTGCTCAAACCCAGCTGGCACCGCCCCGGGGAGGGGCTGCCACAGGCAGCTTGGGGTGGAGGCAGGGAGAACGCCCAGGCTTTTCCAATGGCTCCTTAGCAGGCCCTGACTGCTGATCTTGCTCTGCAGTCCACCTGTGGGCCCCGGCTTCACAGGGAAGTGGCTTGAGCAAGGCCAGCACAATGGGACTGAAGATCAGAGGATTTTGTGATTTCAAGAGGAAACTTGACAGTTTGCCTCTGGGTGCTGGATGCTGCCCTGCGCCTATTTCCACTACTGAACTTTGAGGATGGGTCAGAGTTCAGGAGCTTGGGGAAAGAAGAAAAGATGGACAAAATTTGGTCAAGTGCGGTTAGTGGGTGTTTTGTTCTGATTTTCTTCCATGAGAAAAAACATTTCAGCTAATCATTTATGAGACAAAAGAAGGGAATTTGGAGGACATGTGTTTGGCCTTGTCATACATATTCAAGGGGCTTGTTTTGGAGACTGAACTAAGTCATATCTGGAGGAGTGCTTCTTGGCAGGGAACACAAAAGGGCCAGGGAAATGTTTCTTAGTCATCATCCTTCTCCAGGAACACACAGACTTCAAGTGCAGTTCAATGCTCTTAAGGAAAAGGACCTGTAAATAATCCATTAAGAATGAACTCAAATTCTTGCTCTTTACAAAGAGGATCGTTCCAAGATGTCCACTAACTGGGGCTCAGGGATGGCGACACAGGAGAGGTGAATTGAAGGTGGGTCTTGTACAGTGACTGCTTTATCTGCCACAGCAGATCTTCCCTTCTTTTAGTCCTTTCTCCCTTTCTCTATTCCATGCACATGTATACCCTCTAACCATGGAATTCAGGTGAAACCTGTCATCTTAATATTTCATTCACCCATTCACCAAAATTCTTAACATACTTATTGCCAAGCACTGATTTTGCTTCTAGGGATCTGGCGTGAACAAAAGACATGAACATTCCTGTTCTTGTGGACTTTATGTTCTAGAGCAAGAAGGTGTGAAAAGATAAGCATAATAAAATGAATTAGATATCATGCCAGAAGGTGATATATAGCATAGTGGTGGGTGGGGGCATATGGAACAGGGGACAGAAGGGTTCAGAGTACAGAGAACTGGTTGCACTTAGAAATTGGTTGGTCATGGTGCGCTTCACTGAGAAGCTAATATTTGATGTTAAGACCTAAAAAAGTGAAGGAGTGAATAATGAGGTTTTCCTAGCAGAAGACTATGCCTAGAAGAAATGGCAAAGGCCAGAAAGCGGGAGAGTATCTAGCATGTTAAAAGAACAGCAAGGAGGCCAGTAGAAACAGAAACAGAGTACAAGAGGGAGAACGCAATAGGTGATAAGGTCAATGACAAGATGTGAGCAGAGATCTGATTTGTACCTGTGTGATTGGACTTGCCCTCTTGTGCTTCTGACAGTGCTATGAGAATAACTCTTGAGCAGCCAGCTGATCCCAGAAGAAAGGGAGACACAGGAAGAAGACAGAACTGAACCTGAAGACTGGAGACAAGCCACCAACACACATGCCCACAGTGTACAGTGTACAGTGTGGCCTCAGTAGCTGACCCATAGACCCAGAGCCTGACACAGAACCACCACCCAGCCACCTAGTCATGTATGCTGCTGAGCTTCGAGATCATTTTGCATGCAGCAAAAAAGGACTGATACTCTAATTTTCTAGATATCTTAAAATAGCCTAATTCATTTGTCACCTTAAAGTTATCTAATTGCCACATAGTATCATACTGATCTTCCTAAATAACATGTCTATTTCTCTCCCTTCTCAAAAATCGTCAGTGGCTCCCCATTTCCTACAGAATAAAATACAAATACCTTAGCATGGAACCCAAAGCTCTCAATAATCTGACTCCAGACAACCTTTCTCAGATTTTATCTGCTGTCACACCCATTACTATATTTATCGATTCAATAAATATCTGTTCACCACCTACTAGGTACCAGGTACTATGCTAGGCACTGGGGGTGGGTAGAAGATGAACACAATATGGATCCTGTGCTCCGGGAGCTCTTATTTAAATCGAAGAGACAGACAAGAAAATACGTCCTTTTGATACGAGGCGCGGTGCTGACACAGGTGTTAGCACAGGGTACTATGGGAATGTACGGGAAGGGCTTCCTGAGAAACAAGGTCAGTAAGCTGAGATCTAAGATGGGAACAGGAGCCGACCTGGCAAAGAGAGGAGCACGCGGCACTTGAGGCAGGAGATGCACTTGTGTGTTCAAACACCTGGGGCTACGAGAGCATGGTTCCTCCCCATAGCTGCAGCCATTTGCTTCAGTATGCTGCACAGAATATGAAGGGGAGAGAGAATCAATGGCTTGACATAAAACTCAGGAAGACAAGCGGAAGCCAGCCATACCAGGGACGTAGACATGCGTCGACAGCTCCCAGTTGGGAGGAGTCCTGTGGCCTAGCAGAGAGAAGTCTGGGATTATCAGTGCCTGGGTCTGATTTCTGACTCTGGTACTTACTTGGGCAATTTTTTAAATCTCCCTTTGCTACCATTTCTTCATCTGTAAATTGGGGAAAATAGTTGCGCCTACAACATAAATTTGTTGTAAGAATTCATTTAGACACATGCCACGTGCTTACAACAGTGGCTGACACATAAGACTCAATACATGAAGATTTTTTAGGTATTTTTTTATCCTACCCTAAAGATAGTGCAAGGTCACTGAAGGAATGTGAGTATGATCTGAAGTTTATTAGCTGTGATTGATCTTGTATGGAAGGCGGGTGGGAGAGCATGGAGCAGAGAGAGCTGGGAAAGCAGCACAAAGGTCCAGGAGAGCAATAATGGCTGGAGGCCTGGGCTAGCGAGGTGGCAATGGGATGCAGAGAACAGAAACGGGAGAGAATCCCCAGACCTTGTCAATGTGGGGTGAAGCATGGTTTACCGCTCAGGATGACATCCAGGAGTCTGGCTGGGAATACCAGATAGCTAAAGGGCTGGTTACCAGGATGGCAAAGACCGGAAGAACATTCTGTGCTGGGAGAATGAAGAGATCAGCATGACACATACTGAGCCTGGGGTAGCGGTGTCTTCCATGTGGAACTAGTAGGTAAAGATACAGAGCTATCTCTCAGGAGACCCATGCTCCAGCCACACTGAACCAGCAGTACCACAAGTTCGATCCCCAGCCAGAGAGCTTCCCACATGGCGCAGCAGACCTTGCCTGCCTCGCCCACTGCTCCCCTCAGCAGTGGACTTCGGTCAATCTGCCTGTTCTGCCCCCCACTCTGTCTCTGGTGAATCCTCTCATTACCCCACACCTCTGGCCTGCACCCCATCTCTTGTATGCAAATAGTACCTCCACCATAAAGCTTCCATGCCCCCTAGAGCTGAACACGTATTCATGGAGCACATACCTTTATATCACATCATAAATATGTGGTATTGTAGTAAGTCATTTTCACACCTGCCTTCTTTACTAGGTTGTGATCTCTCTGGGGGTTGACGCTCGGTGCCTCTTCTGCATCCTCCAGCACTCAACCTAGCAAAGACAGAGTAGGCGCTTGGTGAATGCGCATTCACTTGAATTGAACTGGAGTTCGGCGACCTTCCATGTCGGGGTCCCCTGATGCCCTCCGGTGCTGTGTCCGGGTGTTCACCGAGACTTCCCTTCCTGGATATGACCCCGTTGCTCACTTTGCTGTTTTCATGCCTCCCCTCCAGAAGCGTGAAGTCACCCTCGTAGTGATCTTCTGCTTCCTCTTTGCCCAGTATTTTGGTCCTAATTTTTGTGTCATTTCCCATACCACCTCCATCTGTGGAGTTTCTGTCTGCGATTCTGTCTTCTGTTAGAGCATGGAGTCCCACAGCTGTTCTGACATCTGTCTTGGATGAAATCCAAATGAGACTGGCACCAGAACAGCCTGGTGAGGTAGCCCCGCTGTCTCTCAGCAACACCGGTCACTACATCCTTCCTTCTAATCCTCTTTTCTCTTTGCTCCTAGGCCCCCACTGTCTCTTGGTTTTGCTGCTGCCAAGTTCTGATTTCTCTTTCAGCAGTTACATTCTCTTCCAAGGTACATCTAAGGCAGTCTCTCATTTAATGTAAATAAGAATAACCTGGGAAGTGCTCTCGTGCACGTTCCTGAGCCCAGCCCATGGACGTTTCGATGTAGACGGGGCCCGAGAGCGTGGATCTTAACAAGCACCTCGGGTGATTTTGCAGCAGGTGGTGGGCAGGTAGCACTGAAAAACAAAGCTCTAAAGCACCTGTACTTGGAGGACCCAGTTTCCTCATTCGGTGACCTCCTTCCATGCCCTTCAGGGTCAACGACAATTATTCTCAATTCCATCATTGGCCTCTGCCGCTCCTCAAAGCCACCTACCCGACAACTGAAGACTCCCAGCCATTTCAAACTTAGCATGTCTAAGATGGAACTCTTATTCTCTTGACATAGCCTCTCCACAGCCCCCATTCCCCTAGAGCTCATCTCAGTGAAGGCATCGTCATCAGTCTGCTTGCTCATGGCAGAGAACTCTAAGCCTTCTCCTTGATCCCTGTCACCCTGACACTACATCTCGTCTATTGGCAAGACCTACAGCATCTATTTTCAAAACACAGCTGACAGCTATATACTCCTTCATCTTTAACACTTCTTTCATCTTTAATAGCTTATATCACCTTCGTCTTTTTTTGTCAGTGCTGGCGCAAGAGTTTCCTTACTGGTTTCCCGTGTATACTCTGCTCCTGATTCTCTCTCGTTCAGCCTCAGAATAATAATCAGAAGTCCGAAATCATCAGATTTAGCATCAGAAGGGCTAAATAAACCTGATGATGTCATCTCCATGCTTTTTAAAACCTTCATTGATTTCCCAAAGCACTTGGAATTCAGAGTCCCACTAGGCCCTTCACAATCCAGCATATGGGTTGGCACCTTTGGCCTATGGCCAAATCCATTCTGTCATCTGTTTTGTAAATAACTTTTTGTTGGAACACTGCCATGCCCATTTGCTTTCTTATTGCCTATGGCTATTTTCACACTACAATGGCAGAGCTGACAGAAATAAAAAGCACAGGACACACAAAGCCTCAATTATTTGCTATCTGGTCCTTTGCAAACTAAGTCCTCCACCCCCGGTCTAGCCTTTGCCCACCTGGACAGCATCCCAGAAAGAGCTAATTCCTGTACTGGGTCTTAGCTCAAGTTGTTCCCTCAGCTTCAGATGCCCTCCCCAACTGCACTCTTCAGCGTTAATTTTAACTCACCCTTCAAGGCTTTAATTTAAATGTCAATTCCACAGCACAGCCTTAGCTAACTCATTCTGCTATCTCCCTACCGCAATGTGAGTAAGCCCACATGAATGAAAACCGCATAGGGGATCTAGAGTGGGACTCTGAGGGAGTAGGTTGAAGTCAGCATCCCAGTTGCACTCCACTGATCTGCACCAGTTTTCCACACGGTGAGACTTGAGGAATGACCAAGAAAGGCCTCCCAGTCGCCTGCTCGTCACTAGCCTGAAATGTCACCATTTGTTCGATGAACATGGTCTCCTCTTCTACTCTTCAATACCTTCTTTTAAAAATGCAAATGCTCTGCGATACTGCCATACTAATGTGCATGTGAGTTAGCTGCATGTAAATTTGGTATCTGAACATGAGTCAGAAAGAAAAAACATTAAGCAGAATCGGAATTTGAATGGCGGTAGTAGGGTTCCTCTTGGATCACATGGTCGCTATGGCGAAAGAGGATGTTTGAATGAGGAGTTACAGGGCTGCACAGGGAGTTGGCAGGTGAAATGATGACATGGTGAGCACGAGATGGAGAGAGAGGAGGTCAGAGGGTCAAAATGACATGCTGATACATCTTCACGTGTCAGCAACAAATCATACCACATATTTTTATTCCCTCCTAGTCTTATCTACTTAAACATAAAATTAATTAGGCAGAGGCTATTTATACACTTAACAGTGTGAGCATTTAGCAGTGAAGTATGATTTCAAAGTGTAAAACTGCTAATTTCCAGTGAGTTACTAACGAGTATCGAGAGGAATACTCTTTGTGATTAACAGGGTCAGCCAATGCACAGTAGCCCTTTAGAAGGGGCACTGGTTAATGAAAACACACTTAGAATTGCATTTCAGAGTCATCTTGGATATACTCAGAATCTTTGAAAACTAACAACACCCAAAATAAAACAACCAAATGAAAACCCTTGAAGTCTGAAGCTTTTGTCTGTAGAGTGAAATTCAAATAAGAATTTCTGAGAATTTCTTTTATAGTTCAGATAATTTCTCCTCGCTGTTCTTAATGTAGTCTGTTGAGACTTAACCTGAACTAAAATTCTTTGGAATACCTTTCAATTCTATCTAACTGAGGGTAAATAATAAAAAAATAGCTCCAACTCCAATTAGAGAAATGATATTACAATAAGCTAACTTTTCTGAGTTCCATTTGCTAAGCTCAAGAAATAATCTCAAAATTGAAATGTAGGATTGAAATAATAAATATAAGCATGTCTTATTATTGCTAGAGTGAGGTTGTGACTAGAGTGCCACCTTCAGTGCAACGTACAAGGAAGTTTTTTCTTTTGTAAAAGTGAAATGTCAGAGACAATTCTTTTAGTAATGCTGACTTAAAACGAAAACACCGAAAGTTGGAGGGAACTTTCTATGTCTCTACTAAAATGATGCTTAATTTCAGTTGGTAATTTTGGGTTATGGATTTGCTATTGTTATCTATTCTATCCTATTATCTAGTAGATATGATCTATTAGTAATTGAACTACTATAGATGAAGTCTGGGAATATTTGGGACAAAACGCCTATTTGATAGTTTTGACTAGCTTAAGATAAAGCTTTAGTGTAGAAACCAGAGAATCCTAGGAATGTAGGATTAGAAGTGTTCATCACAGCCATCTAGTACAATATCATATTCAAATGCATTGTTTTGAATACAGCTATCCTCTTTATCAGAACCATTCTCACGTTGGACACTTCCATGGATAAAAACCCTTGTATTTTGTATCTGGCTCCTTCTGGTTACAGACTCCTATAAAACCTATTGGAAAATGTACTTAGGCTACACTGGAATGTTTCCCTGAAGCCTCACCCACAGATCCTCATTCTCCCCTCTGGAATTTGCAAATAGAGCAGGGTAATGGAAATAGCATTATCCCGTGCATCTGGGGACTCAAGCTACAGACCAGATTGGCAAGAATAAGAAGTTCTTTGACCTTGGGCAAGTCACCTTCCCTCTCTAGCCCTCATTGCTCTTCCAAAAGAAAAGGAATTGGAACCAAGTGATCTGATCTGGAAATTCAACGGGTAAGTATACCACCATCTTCCTATAATGATTCTTAAACATTGAAGATGGCTATTCACCTCCAGGCTCAATTTAACCCTGCTCTGCTAATCTTTAAGATGGAGTCAAAATCATTTTGTTCAGTCTCGCTTGGTTATAGTAGGTAGAGCCTGGCCTACTCCGATGTGTTTGTATTTAAATGAGCAGTTGAAACCAGATATGCTCTTGGTAAGAAAGAGCCTTGTTGGTATTCATGCACTCTACACTGCAGCTCAGTGAAGGACCCAAGACAATTTTGCAGAGAATGGATATGCTGTCTATGAACTAAGTCTTCTCTTTGGTACACAGATTGAAGCCTACAAAACATGGACAAGTTCAAAGGAAGATCTACTGTAATGTAATTTTCATAAAATGCCTTCATTTGGGTGCTCTTAAAAGTCCTCTTTTCCTGAGGACACACCAGTTTTGTTCTAAATCCTGATGGTTTTCTCTGGTTTCCAATACACATTTCTTTGTAAGTGCTTAGTTACATATAGAAAAAAAAAAACGTTTTGTGAATTTTCATGGTGAGAAATGATACAGCAGCATTTCAGCAGCTGTGCCAAATCTGAGCAAATGAATATTTTCTGAAATGGAGAGTGCAAGGAGAAAAATAACAGCATGTTTATGGCAACACATGGCAAACCGGCCCACATGTCAGCAATAATATTCTTCTTTAGTTACTGCGGGGACTCCAGAGTGAAAACTGATTTCTTTGAGTCCAGTTCAGGAATTAAAGCATTGTACTCCAACTCAAATGCAAGGCAACCTGAAACAGAAAAAAATCCTCCTAAGTTGACTTCTTTCCTGATAAATCACTCTATCTTCTTATAATTATTTTTGTGTCAGCAGGACTTCCTTTTAAATCAATCACTTACTGTACAACATTTTCTGTATTTCTAGAAGTTATAAAAGGAAATGGGCAGATAGAAGTGTGATGATTAATTCTATAAATAACGGAGTTTCCAGGGTAGAGATTACCTCCCACTTTGAAAGAGAGCTATGAATAAAACAACTAGTCGCTGTTGTGGGCTGGAAGGTCGCTGGTGAAGAAAAACAAATATAGTGATGTGGAAAATATACATAAGTGAAATTCTCTCTAGTTGCGGTAATAGTTACTATGGCAAATAGACGCTTAGACACAGAATCCTGGATTTTCTGTGTGTACTACCACGAAGGACCAAACAGCAGTGGAATCAAAAACAAACCCTCTGCCTAAGCTAGCCTGTGCCACAGATGACGTGGGCTGCTAATAGCAGCAGAAGAGAAGAATTTCCAGCAGGGACGACTTGGCAAACGTCACAGAACCCGCTATCGCAGGGATACGGCTTCTCAGGGTTCTTACAGGAAGTGGCTTCTGAAATGTGCGCTTGGTAATTTGTATTGAGCTATAATTTCTGAGAACAAGCCAAAAGGCTTAGCAGCTTTTTACACAAGTTTAGGAACCCACATCTTCGTATCGATTTCTTTTGCTCCCTATCAAAATTCATTGTATGTAATTCGCATGTTTCACCTCCTGTTCTCATTAAACGTAAATACGACTTATCTGGTTTTTTCTTTTTTCTTTTAGACAGCTAGAGCTGTACCAGGAAGCCCTGGTAATCAGTCAATCCATGATGTGTCTGTTACCCCAGGAAAACATCCCACTTGGACTGCAAAGGTAACGGGTTGTTTTAATTGACCAGTGCATGAATTATTTTAAAAGACATGGATTACTAGTGCTGTTGATACAGCCTGCATTTCATATATATACATATATTATATATATATATACACAAAATATATATATGTATTTTATATATACATATATAAACAAAACAAAGAGACTAAGGGGAAAGAAATCTAAGCTTTGACATATTTTACCATGATTCTCATTCAGTAATCAGATTCTGAACTGTCTGGTAAGCAACCGTTTTCCCCTCTCAATACTTCTTTACACTTATTCTCACTGATCTTAACGTAGGTACAGAGCTCTTTACTCATTAATTTTCCATCTACTTCTCGCTCTTTTTTTAATCTCCATGGCCTAATAATCTCAAATCAAATCCTCATCCTGGGACCCTTTATTTTGATCTAGATGCACCTACCTGGTTCTGTAAATATTTGTGAAAGTCAGTAGCAGCATTAATTGGTATCATGATTGGTTACCTGGGAATTACTTACTGCACTATATATTAAGTAAGTTTATAGATTAAGGATGAAAATGATGATAAAATTGGCAAATAAGGAAAATCAAAAACGAATCTCAAGACAATAAACATTGCTGAAAATCAAGGAAGACCTAGGAGATGAGCTGGGCTCACTGTCTACACTTTATGACATCTTGGTCAGGCTGCAATTTAAACTGTAGCACAAAGCAGGACAATTATTACTTGGGCCCCATATCTAATTTGATCTGAAAAAAGTCTAGTCGGTTAAGGCAAAAATTTTTTGTTTATATAAACTAAAAAGTTCCCTTAGTATATAATTCACGATTTGTGTGTATTCCTGTGTGTGTGTCTGTGTGTATAGGAAGGTAGGCCTGGCCTGGTGTGGAAACTATTGAAACATGCTGCTCTAAAACAGACTATTTGCATTTCTTTTTTGTTGTTGAACTTCACTAATTTCACACTAATAAACACACTGAATGGCTCAAAATATGACCTATAAGAAAAGTCTTTTATTAGTGAAAACAGCATTAAAATTACGGAATATCAACTCCAGAATTTTACTACAATGGTTCAGTTTACATGGAACAATGATGGGAATATACATGGCAATTCTTAGAAGGGAGGACAGCGCTTACTAAGATTTTCAAAGACGTCCATGAGCAGAATCCACTGCACAACATGGCTTCCTTCTGCTGTACCCAGCAGTGTGTAACACGGCAGAGCGTCTGTCAGCTGCCAACTCAGAGAAATACATTGTTCAGAAGTTTCAGAAGTTTCGGGTTTCCATCCTATTCCTGTATCTAATTTTAAAATAGTTTAGTATTTTTTCATTACATATTTATATCATCTCTCCTAAGGCCTGATTCATGAGTTTTTTAAAAGTTAACCATGTAATTTTGGATGGATTATTGAATCACCAGAATTTCTATGTAGTCTGTGTCTACAAAAGTAAACTAAGCTGGAAGGAGGGATGATTCTATCCTGATTCTGGAGTCTATAGTCAGCAGACCTTGTAATTATGATTTAATGAAAAATTTGAATCATTTTATTCTCAATAGCAATTATTTGGTTGAAAGTATTCAAGTAGTTGCCCCAGAACCCCACTTCAGTTTTCCTCTGTTAACAGAGGAACAGAAGAGTAAAAATAATGCTCAAAAAAATTAATAAGTCATAGTACTTCATGGAGGAGAGGCAACACGATTTTCTTTCCATGATTGCCTCTCCTAAAGTGTAATTTTATCAACTGGTACAAACTAAAAGGAAACAAAACTCAATATGACATGAAGAGTAGTTTTATACAAAATAAGTTATTAAAATTCATTTACCCTCACATTTGCTTTTAATTTAACAAAGGGCAGATTCTCAGCAAATCTGGTGTCGAAGATTAACAATTTATAGCCAAACTTGATATGTGTTGCCAGTTATAGCTGGTCATTGGTGCCACAAATAGTATTTTAGTTCAGCCCATCTGAACAGAGTAACTAATTGACTGCACACTAGAAATGAAGTCGAATCCTATTTGACACCACGTGACTACGTAAGTGAGTGGCTGGGACCCAGAGCTTAGTACTTGTAATACTTACAGTGCTTAGCATTTATAAAAAACTAAAAGAAGTCAGACAATCTCATGATGTATATTTTGTGATGCCTAAGACATTCACAGTCCAGAAGTACTTGTAGATGGTACCTATACTGTTCACATCTTCAGCCTAGCTAGGTGGACACTTAACATCACAACCATCTTAAATTATATTCTGTGTCCTTCTCACTTTAATCTCTTCCCATAAGAAAACAGGCCTTAAATCCACTGCAGGGATCAATACAGCCTGTTTATCATCTTTGCTGCCCTTGAGTTAATCATCATGCATTTGGTCCCCTGTTATTAACTGAAATAACTCTGATAAAGTGACAGATTGTTGATTTTGGTCATCTTTGAAAGATCCAAATAAAAATCACAATCCACCTCATAAATGGGTAGCTAATCTGTACCCAGTCAAGCTGGTCATGGACTATTAGAGGTTCTGAAGGTTTTCTGAAAATATTTGTAGAGTTAAGACTGAATATTAAATCTGCCTATCTGCAGTTATTTCAGATTCCAACTAATTGATTGGAATGGGCAAGAATCAAAGCACGTTTGATTTGTTGGAATCTTCTTCGAAGAGGCTGCCACTGGAAAGGAACACAGGTCTCAAAGACGTCTGAAAAGGGACCACCTCCTAACACAGATGTAGCAATTAAATTGAATACAAACAGTATTCTTAAGCTAGTTGTCTTGCCCTCAAATCTAGGTGAAAAGATCAGTCTGGTTACTGCTTGATTGCTTCGGAAAAATAATGGAAAGATAAATATATTTTACAAACTGTGGCTTCCGGAATACCATTGTAGCAAACACGTTTATTAATACTTCCATAAAAGTGGCATTTAATAAATTCTCTCTGATACCTCAAGGTTATTAAAAGCCAACAAAAGCCATTAAAACAATTCTTTTCTGTGATTTACATTAGCTTTTATAGCATTATTTAATTTTTTTCGTCTTATAAATTAACCTAAAATACTAATAATCAAATCAGGGTAAAAACAATACAATGTGTTTTCTTTACTTTATTTCAAAATAGTGATTATAAATACATTCTTAATATTTTTTCTCCCCCGCTCTTTGGATGCAACAACAATAGCAAAATAAAATAAAAAATAAAATAAAATAAAATAAAATACCTCACTGTGCTCATTTCATACAATGTCAATGTACAAATCATGCAAAAGATATAGATTAATCTTACTGCCATACATTTCTACATGTGTCCTGTAATTTCTACAGTACCTGTTAATGTTACTAATGAGGTCATACCCTGCATAATTTATGCATCCTTATGGCTTAAAGAAATATTTTTGAAAAGCAACAAAAGAAAGATGACCTTAAATGATTTTCTAAGTAATATATTTATTCAGTTTATTTTTCAGAATGGGAAACCAAACATAGACTGTAAATTGCCTCGTAGACTTCCAATCACTGTATTTTAATAGCTGCTTTCTCATAAAATTACACAAAGATTTCCTTTAAAAGAATTGAATCGTCTTTATTGATTTCATAAAAAAATAATTTAAAACTTGATTTCTATTACATGGACATAATACATTATCTCAACCCCTTCACTGATTTCATATGATCTAATTTGCTCTGCAACCATCTAACAGACTCCAAGTACATGACACAATGCCAAGAAGCCCAGGATTTATCAGACCACATCAGAAATGAGCACTTCTTGGATCTTCCAGATCTGAATCAAATTCAACCGAAAACGCTATACTGACAAATATACCATTCCTCAAGGGGTTAAACTAACATCAAGGTTATAGTTGAAGCCAACAAAATGTAGATACAGTATTTTAACTGTTGTACTCAACTCAAAACTTATGCTTAACTACATTATCATAAAATGTACTCAGAACTAATGCGAGACAGGTGCAAAATAGTATACACTGTATAATATAGGCACAATGACTTCAGTTAAGGAAAAGATATTAGCCTTAACCAAGGATTTGTTACTATCACTTACAATTAGAATCTCCAAATAACCACAGACATTTAAATGATTTTTTGGAAAAAGTTGAACTTTATACCTTTCAGCAGAAGAGTATGAAAGAGCCAATATGCTACAGCAAGCTTTGAGATGGTGGCAGGTCCTCTTGCCATTGACAACTCTGCAGAAACCTTGAAACATCTTCAAAGCATCACTGCACTGAATAAAAGGCCTCACACCAATGACCTATTACCCCCAGATCATGGATGGCGCTTTCCGGTTCCTCCCCTAAGTGTCTACTTAAGATTCCTCAATCCATACTTTATTGACAGGATAAACTAAAACACTTTCTTTGAAGCCTCTGCGTCTTTATCCTGTCAGTATGACTTAGGAGCCCTTTAATCCATGGATGCATGCGAGCATGGTAATGGCATATTAAAAGTCCTTATGAAATTGTAGATGAAAACAAGCTGTTGGACACACATCTTCATGTCTTTTCTTTCAAGATCAGAAAGCAAGGATTTGTTTGTATTTTTTTAATATTCATATAAAGTTTTCACAGACATTGTCATGAAAATTAAATTTACACGTTAAAGTTTTAGGAGCACCGGCACATACATATGGAGACAAAATTTTTTTGCTATAAAAAAAATCCCCAAATTATCTATATGTATGCATATATACTCAAACGCCACACACACACCTACACACACACACACGCACGCACACACACACATATGCACAGACACATGTCTTTCCAAGAATACCACGTTTGTTTTTATCTCAGAACAAACACAGAAAGCCCTGAAATTAGTAATTAATAAAGGGACTGCTGTTACAACTTTCACCATAATATCATTTTGGAAGCTGCACCAAAACATCTGCCACTTGAAATTCATGAAGAACGTCTATGTTTATTTTCTTGGTCATTTTACCAACGTACTACTTATACGAGAGATGGAGCACGAGAAATAGACACAAGCTGGCAGGCCAAGAAGGCTATGTGTTTCTGGATGTCACTTGGCTAATTGGGAGCTCCTAAAAATCTTCCAATATCTCCCATGATCAAGTACTTCCTTCCTTTGACCAATTTTGACTTCAAAGCTAACAGCACAAGCAAACAGTGGATTCATCTGAGACCAATGAAAGCATTTTACAGTGTGGCTTTGCAAGCCGAGATGACCGTGATCTTTACTGTTCTACTTGAGTATCTGATAGAACGATGAAAGAACAGGATACTAATGCATACAAGATATAACTATTAACCTTACTCATTAATTTTTTTAAATATCTGTAGTGAAAACTATTTGAATTAAGCTCATAGAATCCTGAAAAGCAAGACAACTGATGGCAAATAACAACTGCCCCAGACACGATACTATAAAACTAAGGAACCTATTTTAAAATGCACTGTTGGTAACAAATCTGAAGATAATATGCTCAATTCTCAAGAATAGCACAGAACTGGTTTTTTTTTTTTTTTTTTTTGTATTTTTGTCTCTTTTTTTGTTTGTTTTTTTGGGTTTTTTTTTTTTGGTTTTGTTTTATTTTGTTTTTAAATTATACCTGATCACAATGTCCAGAATATTTCTGTACACATAAGCTTCAGTTTCAGTTTGGTATATTTTTCTGTCTAAATTGATACTTATTGATAAATTCCCTGTGATCAGGAAAATAAGTCAGGCATATTAAATACATATTAAGGAGTACATATTTTCTTATTTAGTATACAAAGTACTTCATAAATATGAATTAGGTTACAAAAATAGCTTTGGGTGCGCTCACACGGTAAGCACTGTGCTAATTTTGGACAACCTTTAAGGATTGTGGGTATTTCACATAACTGAGAACAAACTCTAATGTTAATTTAATTTGAGCCATGTCTACTTCTGATAAACGTCACGGATTTCTTCCGATCACCACAAACGCTATGTAACTCACGTTGATTTTTTTTCTCTTTTAGGTTTTATGTATAGACAGGATATGCTTAAAGTGTTCAAATTTATTTTATAGTTATGTAATGCATGGTATATTTTAAACAAATATTTGCACAATTTAACATTAGAAATCCAGCGGTTTCAAGATGCAGGCCATAAAGGTTACCGATTTACAAAGACTACCGAATGTTCTCTCTTTGCATGCTTTTTTTTTTTTTTTTTACTTTTCGGATAATCTTTACACAGAGTTGTTACAATGCCACAAATCAAAAGGATTATTCCAGTTCCACCAACTTAATCTACGTGCAAGATGAAGGACCCAGCTGAGGTACTAACACTGGTACCAGTTTTCTTGAGTTTGCTTTACAAAGCACAAAGAGACGAAGGTTTTGCATCGGGGTACAAAACAGATTTGCCTCTTGAGGTTAAATTCAGTGTATTATGTATATAAAGCATCCCTTTGGCAATAGAGTTTGCAGTATCCCCACCGGACTCCACACTATAGGTTTTATGTAGGAAAATCTATTAAGGAAATTCTCTTCTATGGACACATCTTTGCAGCTACAGTTAATGAGACTCCCTTGGAAACACCTGCCTCTATGCCTATTGATAATATAGTATTTGGAAGTGAGAAGTCAACAAAAGGCACTTTCATCATTAAATAAATGTCCTCTGTGTGAAGTGAGATTGCACGGCCTAGATCTTGTTCAAGGCTGTTTGCTCCTCGAGGACCTGCAGGTAGTCGGGGGAGCTCTGAAGCTTGGCCTTCAGTTCGAAGTACTCACTGCTCTTCCTCTGCTCCACCACGATTTTACTGTGGTTGCCGCCTATCAGAGACTTCTTGCTTTTTTTGTCTTGTTGTTTTTCCGGATAGCGGATCTCAAAGCCGCTGACACCTATGCTGTTGTACTCCTTTTTGCTCTCCAGAAAATTCTGAATAAACACATTGGAATCCCTGCTCGGGAACAACTCATCCAGCTCGTCGATTGTGCTCAGTCTCTTCCTGGTATCCACGTGTAACAAATCTTTCTCCTTGTCGGCCGCGTTTCTCAGAATGACTTTCTGGCCCGGAGGGTCTGAGAACACGAAGCCGGTCTCTGACTCCTGCAGGCCGCAGGTGTGGCTCTTGCTCATCTGCTCGATGGTCTGTGGGATGAACGCCTCGGTGCTCAGCCCGTCTTTTTTGTTGGCTTTGTGGTTGTGTTTCCTCAGCTGCAGCTGCATGGAGCCGCACTCGGGGTTGCCCAGGCCTTCGTGCTTCACTGTGGGCTTCTTGTTCCGGCGCAGCACGAACACCAGGAGGCAAAAAGCCACGAACACCGTCAGGATGAGGACCACCAAGATGCTCAGGATCAAGATGGACAGAGGCACGGGGCCGCCCGGAGGGCTCCGGACGGGACCCAGCGGGGTGGTGAACGGCGGGGCCGGGGCCGGGCTCGTGAACGGGGAAGATGGCTTGTTTAAGAGCTTGGGGCACAAGATCTCATTTTTGAGGGACTTCAGTTCGATGTTGGCAAACTGCACCGGCGTCTCGCATTTCAGCTCTTTCACCACGATCCCGTCGTTGAGCTTCTCCAGCCACAGCTTTAAGGCCACCAGGTCACAAGTGCAGTCCCACGGGTTGCCCTCCAGGTCGATCTGCGTGAGAGACTGCAGCTGGTCGAGGACCCCGCTGACCGGGAGGTACATGAACTTGTTGTTCCTCAGGTTCAGTCTCGCCAGGGGGGCTCCGGAGAAGATGTAAACGGGCAGGCTCTTCAAGAGGTTGTTGTTCAGGTACAGTAACTGCAGACTGGGCATGGAGTCAAAGGTGCCTGCTAAGATTTCCTTAATCAAATTGTATTCCAAATACAGATACTGCAGGTTATGAAGCCCTGAGAAGATCTCGGGGTAGAGTCTCTCGATCTGGTTGCCATTGAGGTACAGCCGGCGCAGATTGGTGAGATTGTGGAACACGTCTCCCTTGATGGCCGTGATCTGGTTGCTCCCTAAGTGGAGCAGATCCAGGCCCTCGAACTCGGTGAAGTCGGCGACGTCCACGTCTCTGATGCTGTTGCCGTTCACGTGCAGCTTCTTGGCGTTCAAAGGTTTCGGGATCAGTTCGGACATGGACTGGATGTTTTTCTCCTGGCAGTTGACGCTCAGCCCCAAATCTGAAGGGTGTGTTTTGCAGAAGCAAGGCGCCGGGCACGGGGTAAGAGGGGGCACCCTCGTTTGGTAAGACACAATCTGACTGAGATTGCGGTTGGAGAGGGCTTTGCCTGCCACGATTCCAGAGATCTTGGACGGATTCGTCGTTTTGGGTGGCTTGGTCACCAGCCTGTGTAAGGACGTCTGGGTGGTGTGACCGTTGGGGGTGGTATAGCCATTGTCCAGCTGAGAGGGGGGCAGGATTCGGACATCGAAGTCACTGCCCGTGCCCATAGGGCATAGTTCTTGTTTGTTGGTTTCTTTTAGAAGCCTGCCATATAAGTCACTGGGAGTCTCGCAGATCGCTTCTCCTATGTAAATATTATAGGGCATATTCTCCAGCCAAGCTTTCAAAGGCAACAAATCACAGCTACAGTTCCAAGGGTTATCTTCTAGTTGCAATTCGACAACACGGCCTATGTGTTCCAGAACCCCGATGTAGGGCAGCTTCTGGATTCTGTTCCCTCGTATATCCAGATGGGTCAGAGAGGCGAATCGGAAAATATTATCAGGAAGGAATGAAATCAGATTGTCATTAAGAATGAGAACTTTCAGTTTGTGGAGCTTATTGAAGGCTCCTCGTTCAATATACTTGATTAAATTGTAGTCAGCCTGGAGATACTCCAAGTTCTCTATGCCAAGGAAAGTGTCAGCTCGGAGAATCTTTAATTCATTGTTGTTCAAGTGCAACTGCTTTAATGCACTGAGCCCAAGAAAGGCTCCTCCCTCAATGTTCTGCAGTTTATTATTTCCCAGCTGCAGGGATACTGCATGTGAAAAATTCAAGAATGTATTTGGATAGAGGATGTTTAAAAAATTGTTTTGGAAATTGAGGTGATAAAAATTAGACCAAGGCGGTTTCAGCTGATTTGGTCTGTAGACTGAAACTTTCTCACAGTTGACATAGAGCACATTCTCGACTGACACGCAGGAGCACACATTGCAAATTTCCACCGATATGTCAGAATCTGCATTTGTCGAAGAAATCAGGGCTGACAAAATCAGAAAGAGCCAAAGAAACATCTTCTTGCAATCAGCAAACAACTTTATGCTTCTGAATAAAGAGAAATAATCTAAAAAATAAAAAGAAAACATTTTTTCAATGATCGTCACTTGAAAAACTGTGTTTACATCATACCATAGTGAACACACGGCTGCGATTACTCGTTTTAGTATTTCTAAGGCACCAAAAACTCCAAGCAGTCTCACTCAGTTGAACCACCACCACCAAAACTGCCATCCGTTTTATTCCCGTACCTGTGGTTTACACAAAATTGACATGTGCAGAACACACCACACACAGGACCAACGGCCGGCTGTTAATCACTGAAAATATTTTCTCTGCCCTTTCACCCTGACCTTGAGCTTCCTATTTGCAACCCTAATGGACCAATCCCAGGCCCTCAAGTATGTCCTGGAGTTAGCTAAGACATTTCAATTTGTAAATATCTCCCCTTTAGGATTCAGCTTGCTGAGAGGCGAAGCACACAGGCTAGCAGAGCCCTGGCTCCAAGGGAAGGTGGCAGTGGCAGAAATTGGGTGCCTGGAGAGGGGACGGTGGTCAAAAGCCCAGGGTGGAAAGAGCCCCGGGGGGACTTCTGCCTGCCCATACTTCAGCCCAGGGGTGAGCACCGCTGCCCTGTATCACTTCACTCCCATACTCTGCTGCCTAAAAGACAGAGATGATCCTGTGAGGTTCCAGAAAAATAACCAAGCAGGGGCCAGAGAAATTTCACTTTCAGGTAAATCACCAGCGCCTAGCTTCCTGCCAGTCATCTCCCTAAGAGGAATGAGGGAAGCCTTTTGTCTTAGGTTCCCTGAAAGGAGGGAAGAAACTTGCTTGCCCCAGTGTTGCCTCGCTGATGTCCACACAGCTTTCTCACCCCCAAGAACTGGCTCCCTGCCTACCTGGCCGGCCCCCAACCTTCAGGCCATTCTGAACCCAAGACCCCAGACAGAAAGCTGGCTCAAAAGTCTATCTCCTTCACCTTAACCACAAACTGCCACTGCTGGGAAGGGTTCACACACCAGTCCTGAGAGGCTTTAGCTGCAGCGCCAGCTTCATTCAGTACAGCAAAGGTCTGTCCTGCAACCATCAGTTCCCTAAGAACCTCTCCCAATATTACTACCCCAGTACTCTGCCTACAAACAAATCGAGAATCACTGGGTGGCGTTAATGTTTACCAAATTAACCCTCTGTTGCCAGTTCCTTAAATACTGCACACAGACACAAACACAGGCAAGGTTTCATGCAAAAGATTACAGGGAACAACAAGCACTGTGTCTTATTGGTGCAGTTTTAGCCACGGGAATCTTTTCCATCTTGAATGGGAAGCTGGCCGCAATTTCAATATGGTTACCACCAAATATTAATTAAATAAATAAATGACCCAGGAACACACAATGAGGGGATGTTACAAAGAAAGATTTGTCACACAGCAACTCCTTTGTTTATTTTGCCCAGGCGGAATCAGCTAGTGGCAAGACAGAACCCTCTCAAGGTAGACAAACCATTAGTCCCGAAGGCGAAGATTTGCATATGAAGTACTTAGGTTCAGCTGCCCACTGCAATACAGACGTGCATTTCCCCTTTTCACGGTGATAGCTCCGGCTGGCAGTGCAAAAAGAAGTCACAATTCCTAAGTATGACATCATCCAAAGCAACTTTCATTGTAAAAGCAAAATTGTACTTGATCTTCCTGCCTTGCTATAGATGGGATTTTCAAGCGCTCTTCTGGCTCAGTTGAGTCATTTCTGGTTACTATTCCCCCACCCCCAACCAGAGAAACCAAAAGCAATCAAAGTAAAACAACAAAGCAAAACCAAACAACCCGGCTAACCTGAATTCTGCACAAACAAGAACTAGGAGCACTAAGAGATCTGAAATTGCATAAGGAGCTGCCCTCCTCCTCGTAATTTCTACTTTAAGGAGCAGGGGGGTGGGGAAGAGGCGCAGGGACATGCTAGGAAGTTCCCAAACGCAGCTTGTGTGGCACAGAGGCAGCGCCGGCAGCTGGAGGATGGAGGAGAGGGGAAGTCCTCCGCCAAGGAGAGGGAAGGGGGACCGAAAGGGCAAGGGACGGGGGAAGCGGGGACGCAGCAAACAGGCCAGGAGAAGGGGCCCGGAGCGGGGCAAGGGGCGCCGGGTGCGAGCGAAAGCGACCTCGCGTTCACGGGGCACCGCCAGGCGCACATGGCAAAGCCGGCGTTCCCCAGAGACACAGCGAAGACTCAAAGTGCGAGTTGAGTACCCAAAGCCATGTCCCTGGCGGCGAAGAGCGGCCCGTCTCGCTCTCGGTCCCCGGGTCTCCCCGCTCTGCCCGGCTCCCGCCGCGGGGCCGGACCGCACGCGCCTCGCCTGCCCACCGCTCGGGCGGCCGCGGGGTGCCGCGCCCGGAGCCCCGCGGCCCAGCGGAGGGAGCGGGCCTGCGGGATGCAGGGGGCGCTGAGGGGGCTCCCCCGGGGCCGGCGCGGGCGGCCGCGGCCGGGCGCCCAGGCCGGGGCTCCGCGGGGCGAGCGCTGCCCGCCGCCTCCTGTGCGCCCCCTCGGGCGGCAGCGACGCGGCCGGAGGGGGCGCGCACCGCACCGCTTTGCCGCATCCCGGCGACCGGAGCCCGCCCGCAGCCCCCGCCGGGCCCGGGGCCCGGGGCCCGGCCCCAGCGGCGGCCTCGCGGGCCGGGCGGAGGCGGCCGCCGCTCGGGGTGCCGCGGGGGCCTCCAGCCCGCAGCGCACACAGCTCGCTGCCCGCGCCCCCGTCCCGGCGAGCAGCTGCCGAGCGTCCGTCGGCCTCCCGGGGCCGGGCGCGCGCCGGCCAGCGGCAGTGACCCCCGGCTCCGTGGGGGGGCGGCGGCCGCCAGGCTCCCCGCGGCCCGTCCTCCTCCCCGGCCGGCCCCGGAATGCCGCTCACCAGCCAGACATCAGCTCAACATCGGGGCATCTCGCAAAGTGGCGCTGCCGGCGCTTGCCCGGCTCTGCAGGGGTCTCGGAGTTGCCCGGCGGCTTCTCTCGCCCGCCCTGCCTCGCTGGGCGCCGGCACGCTCGGCTCAGCGGGCGGGCCACTGCCCGGAGCCCCCGGCCGCGTCCACCCGGAGTGCCAGCAAGGGGGCCCGGGAACAAAGCCCGGCGGCGCGCAGCGGCCCCGACAGCCCGAGCCGCCTAGACCAGGGCACTGTAGCAGTCGCCCCGGTCGCCCCGGAGGGCAGCGATGCTGTGACCCCGGCTTCCTCCCGTCCTCTGGGACTTACGACAGCGCCGCTGGCAGGCCAGCCCCGGTCGGCGGGTAGCCACTACGGCCGCTTTGGCCACTAAGCCGGCCCCGAACCAACACGACCCAAACTAAAAATAATCGGCTACCTGCCCCCCGCCAGCCGCGCGCGCGCACGCGCGCACACGCGCTCCCGAGCCGAGCGGGGGAAGAGGCAGCGCGTGTGGGTGCAGACCTTGCAGCCCCCGCGGGAAGTGCACCCACCTCCGGGCCCGGCGGCGGCGGCAAGGCCCGCGGAGCGGCGATCCGCGCTGCGGCGTCCGCGCTGGTCTCCGCGCTGCCCCCGCCCCGCGGCTCCGCGCCCGCTCGCCCGTCAAACCCACCGAGCAGCCCTCGCAGGCGAGCAGGCGGGCAGCGGCGCGCGCGCGCACCCGGCCAGACACGGCGCGCGCTCCCAGCCCTCGCACACGGGCTGCACCTTTACATACACGCGCCGAGTCCCCGCCCCCGCCCCCAAGCCGCGGCCAGCGCGCAGCCCGCCCTCCCCACGCGCAAGCACCTCGACCCCCGCACATTCCCGAGGCCCCCTCAGCTCCGCACCCGGACACCCTCACTCGGTTCCTCTTCTGCCCACACACCAGGAAAGACAGCGCACTTTCTTCCCGGCCTCCGCCCCCTCTTTTTGCCAAGAGCACCCCCTAGGGAGGAGAGACCCCCTTGCCTTAC
>PVIJ01010127.1:0-62198 GCA_004024925.1 Scalopus aquaticus | reverse complement strand
ATCTCGCTGCCAGGAGCTAATGAGTAAGGCCAATGCATGCAGGCATGGTGGAGAAACTTAGTTACTGTTCTCCTGAAATTATACTTAAATTTATTTGCAAGAAGAAATATCGCATCCTGACTTTGGGAACACTTCCTTGATGGCTCACCACCCATAAAGTGACCTTGTCAAAACAATATGGGGGTCTAGGCTGCGACAGTCAACATCATACTTTAATCTGCTTTATATTTAGGCTGGGACCCTTCTTATACAAATCCCTTTTTTTTTTCCATGCTGAATAATGTTAGATGCTTTATTTCACTGATACTCCTCACTCTTACCTAATAAGTTATAAGCTTATATCTTTGAAATTCTCATAAGATGCTAAGGAATATTTTTCCCTCTTTGTTTCATATTTTTTCACTGTTTCATGTTCTCTCACACTCAACAACTGTAAATTTTTTTTTTACCCTCCACCAAACCACACATGACTATATCTCACCTGCCTCCCTGCCCCATCCTCCCTCCCCTCTGTTCCCTCTGGTAACCATTATATTCTTTTTGCTGAATTCAAGATTTATTCCTACCACATTTATTCCTATTATGTTTAATATTCCTACATATATTCTTGACCTTTTAAAAACAAGTAAAAAAAAAACACCCACTAGAGATAGGAAAACCAAGAACTTGGAGATATAGTCATAAATACTCTCCTGAATATTGGAATGGGAATAAAAGAAGTCTAAACATTTTCTTTTCTTCCTTCTTAGTAAACCTATAGTAAATCTTATTTAGTAAACCTAAGTTTACTTATAGTTCCTTCTTAGTAAACCTATGAAGCAATTTGTCAGTGAATTATCCAACTATATGAATTTCTGAAGAAAATGTCTTCCTATTACACTTATCCAATTTTAAGTATGTTTAAAATATTATAACATATAAATGATTGCACAGTTTCATAGATGAGGAAACAGAGGCTTAAGGAAGGGCAGGAACCGCTCAATGTTCAACAGTGAATATATGGGGAAAGCATGATTTACAACTGTGCTGTATGATTAGAACATAATCATATATAGCATCCTACCTATCATATGCTGCTCATGAACTATTCACTCAGAACATTCTAAAAATCTATACAGGAGGTTTGTAAATCTTTTAATGTGAATATAAAAGTAATGAAACTACTTGACATCATATGGTGTATTTAGAGTTAATTGTATATTCATTGAATTCATAAAATTTAGTAAAGGACTGACCTGCAAAGATTTGTGAAAGGTCTGATATTTTACCCTATTTTCAAGTAGTAGGTTCATTTGCAATAGCTTGATTGTTGCTTGCAGAAGACAGGAGGGGGCAACAAAAAGACCACAGATTGACACAATCTGTACACAATCAGATTGACCACATCTGCACACAATGGATGCCTTTGCAAGAAAATCTATAACATCATAGCCAAGAATATATACTAGAGAAAAGAGTTTATTTAACAAATGGTCTTGGGAAAACCAGACAGCCACAAGCAGAATAATGGATCTAGCCCACCATCTCACACCTTACATAAAAATTAACTCAAAATGAATTAAAGACATAAATATAAGACATGAAATTATAGAATACATTGAGGAAAAATAGGCAAAACACTCCATGATATTGGCTTCAGTCTTTGTGGACTGGTCTCCAACAGCAAGAGAAGAAAAAACAAATATAAACAAATGGGATTACATCAAAGCTTCTGTAAAAAGAAGCAATCAGTAAAACAAAAATACATCAATATATGAATGGGAGAAAATACTCAATATAACACATCTTACAATGGGCTGAAGTTTAATATATATAAAGAACTTGTTCAATGCATCAAAAAGAACACAATTAACCAAATAAAAAAAACACACAGAAGTACTAAATAGATACTTATCTAAAGAAGACAAACAGATGGCCAAAGGTACACGAAAAAATGCCCTTCATCACTTATCATCTGGGAAATGCAAACCAAAACCACAATAAGATGAGAAAACCCTACAACAAAAATACCAGAAATAACAAGTGTTGCCAAGTATGCTGTGAACAAGGTATCTGTGTACACTGTTGGTGGGAATGTAGACTGATTCTGACCCTATGGAAAACATTATGAAGGTTTCTCAAAATATTAAAAATGAATCTACCGTATGACTCAGTAATTCCACTCTTAGGTATGTGCCTGAAGAATACAAAAACACTAATTTGAAGGGCTATATGATGTAGTCCTGTGTTCATTGTATCCCTATTTACAATAGGAAAGTAATGGGAATAGCCTAAGTGCCCCAGGTCAGGGGAGAGGGGCATGGATCAGAATAAAATGGTATACCACTCAGCTATAAAAAAGGGTGAATCCCTCCCACATGCAACAATGTGGCTGGAACTGGAGAGGATAATGCTAAGCAAAGTAAGTCAGAAGGAGAAAAACAAATGCCAGATGACCTCACTTATATGTGGAAATAGAGAAACCAAACAAAGTGTCATTCAAAACCAAATCAATAATAAACTTTTAACATCTGACTGTACAACTGAGGCAACCAGAGGGGAAGGGTGACAGGATAGTATTATGGGAGGAAAAGGGCCCAATGGATCATGGTGGCGGATTCTTGGGTCACTGGTGGTGGGCAGAGTGTGAAAGTACACATTTGTAGAAGTTTGAACCTGTAATCCCAGCAGCACATACAAAGATATAAAATTCCATTACCTCAATGAATATAATTTGGGGAAAAAACAAGAAATCCTGAGTGGAAGGAATCCAAGTTTTTTACAAGGCCCCATAACCTGACTGTCCTTTGCTCTGAATGGAGCTATTCTCCTTTTCTCCCAAAATCTTTTGCTATGCAAACAACTTGGACATGATTGTCAAGAATGAAAGGGTCATTGCCTTGCTCCTAATATGTGAAAAGTTTTGTGAGGGATCCATGAAGAATTATCTCTGAGTTTTACCACTCAGTCTGAATTGATTGGAAATTTTTTAAAAATAAATGCTCAATTTGGTGGGGACATTTATTATTGTACATTGAAAGAACTGGTTATTTTGAAATTTTATAGGTACTGCCTAGTTATTGCTTTTTTCAGTGAAGTATACACTTGTTTGAGCAAAAAAAATCACAATTGTTAATCTTTGCACTCCCCTAAGTAAAGCAGATGAGTGGTGAGGTTTGGCATAAGTCAATTATTAAATGGTTTTAATGTTGGAAACACAAGTAAGAGTGCTGAGGACTGTGGTGAATTAAAAGCATACATTCTATTTAATGAGAGAGGAGGGACTTTGGTTTGGATAGTTGTTTCCAGATTTTCCAACTACAGCAGGTCCTTGAATAATATTATTTTTCCCAACTCTTTTCATTACGACATTAAGGAGGAAAATATTCCTAGCTGAAGTTGAATGAAATGATATTATTTGAGGACCTAATTTTATCATACCTCATTTTGCTTCAAGTTGCAGTTTCCAGGACCCTAAAAGACAATAAGTTTAAGAGGAGTCAGAATTTAGAAGCCAATGAATAAAAAAATTCCTGATTTCTTCAAGTAGACAACATAATTTCAACAACCTCAACAAAAACAGTAGTTACTTTTATATGTATATCTATGCATATACATTACATATACACATAGTTTTACATATTTACATTGCATAGATACACATGCATTTATATTGTATGTAATATATACATATAGTATCTGTTTGGGTGTGTATGTATGTTTATATATATTTATTTACCTATCTATATCTGTGATGATATCTGTGAAATCTGTGTATAGTTCAGATTTGTCTGTAGGTTTCTAGTTTTCATCCTTTCTCCTAGTGCTTTTCAATAGGAGATTCAGGGAAGAAATGGAATACAGTTCATTGGTCCCATAGGTCTGAGAACATTCATATGATTTAATAGGATTACAAATGATTCAAGTAGAGTGAATGTTCCCAGAGATATTCGTTTTCATTTCCACTATTCATTAATTTTTATTTTTGTTGAGTAAAACTATAAAAAGGACCCATGTGCACATTTGTTCCTGTAGTATTTGAATAACTGTGGCTTAAAAATTACTGAATGCAGCAACACTTTTTAGAAGAAAAAGTAAAGTTCTTTTTGTTGTCATGTCACTTTCTCTGACAATAATCAGCTACTTAAGATTTTCAGAGTGGTCTGTATTTGAGAAGTCAATTTCAACCCACTGGTTGAAAATGATCAGGCATCTAAAAAATGGATCAATTTGTACTTATCCAGGTGATTTTACTAAGCTATCAGGATTAGCATTCTTCCACCATTATTTAAATAGTGCCCAAGAAGAAGTACCCACATTTTACAGGCAAATTAGTAAAAGGGAAGGATGTTGATAACAATAGTGTAAATGAAAGAGGTATTTTCCTATGTGTATAGATCTGAAGATTTTGTGAAGATAGGTCTCAGTGTTAAAAAAATCTCATGTTGTCCATCTATCTGTCCATCTATCCATCCACCCATCCATCCATCCATCCAGTCTGTCTCTACATATAGATCAATAGAAAATTAACTTCATATGATATGCAAAGTGCATGGCTATAATAAACACTATATATTTTATTATAATTTAATATTATATATTAAATTTTGCATAAATGAACAAGATGAGTAGGGTAAAGAATGAACATGAGAAAGGCAGTTCCATAAAATGAGAAAATTATGTTTGCAATTTGAAACTGTGGGACTTTTCAATCAGGGTGTATTGGGAAAAAAATGAGAAAACTGGAAGGTACAGAAACTGGGAGGTGAAGGTGTGAGACTTGAATTCTTGTTCTAGTTTTGTTATCAAATTGCTATCAGATGTTGGGAAAGGTATTTCAGTTCTTTTTATTTCAGATTTCATACACAGGATTGAGTGAGTTGACTCACTGCCATTTGCTAAATATTTGGATAGTTGCAACCTTCTGCTATGTTTATACTGATGCCTTTCAAAATGCAGAGTAAAAGCAGTTGGTCATGGTATATGCTGGAAAGTACTAGAAGCCTTAAAGTAGAGATTTATGTCCTCATCTACTCCATGGGCTACATTTGTCTCAAAGATGTGTTTTCTTTTGATCCATTCAGGGTGTTTGATTTTCAAAAGTTTTTTGAGGATTTAAAATTTGGAGATTTCATATAAAAAACCTAGATTTCTGGGCCTCCCCGGTGGCGCAGCGGTTGAGCGCTGCACTGTGGAGCTGTCGGCAGTGCACGATGCGAGTTCGACACCCAGCCGGGGAGAATCCCACATGGTGCGGCAGACCTCTCCTGCCTCACCCGCTGCTCCCCTCAGCAGTGTATTTCTGATCTGCCTGTTCTGCTCCCCACTCTGTCTCTGGTGAACCCTCTCAGCGCCCCATGCCTCTGGCCTGTACCCCAGCTTGTATGTGTAAATAAATAAATCTTCAAAAAAAAATATTAAAAAAAAATTGCATTTAAAAAAAACCTAGATTTCTGATTTCATTTTTAGAAGGGGACAATATAGTGTCCACATTTCTGTTTGCTAACCGTTGTCTGTAGCCAAGTAATCACTATCTCCCCTAAATGGAAAAAGTGCTCAGTCATTTTGAAATTGTATGAACTACTTTCGAAATATTAAGAACCTCTGACACAGGGCATGATGAAAGTAGTGCTTTGGGAAGTAAATGCAGTGAATTCAGACAATTGGTGAGCAGAAGTAGCAATGGGAAATGTAGGCTAGTGGAAATCTGCTACATTAGTCAATATTAATTGAAAAAGGCTTAAATTAGAATCATAAAAGTGATTAAAAGGAAGCATGGAAAAATCTCAAAGTTGAAGGATCACTTTCATCACTCACTAATTTAACAAATGGGGAAACTGAGGCTCAGGTAGGGTGAGTGACATGCTTAAAATCATACAGCTCAACACAAAGGCATTTGAATCCAGTTTCTGGTCTAACTCCTTTTTCACTAGGCCTTTTGTCCTCTTTCAAGTCATCCTGGAAAAGAGTCCGATGGCCGCATTGAGATCACACACTGAGAGCTCCTTTAGGATTGAGCTCTAGAAGCCCTAAGTACACAGAACAACATTGCATAGAAATGGTTCCATAGATACATTTGGAGGAATCATTACTGACCCCAGACAAGGGTGAACATTTCTTTTTGAACCAGATAACCTCCTATGATCTGTGAGAAAGGCAAACAAGCCACATTATATTCCATGGTATATAATGGTTGGGGATGAATGGAAGGAGAAAATTTGTATGTGACTATAAGGAAAGTCATATTTTATCACATTAAATAATTTCATTTACTAGGAATAGATTTTACGTTATGGGACAAATACAGGCCAAAATTTAGGTGATTTTTCTCACTAGTTACCCAACCTATTAAATTCCTTCTTCATCATTCATTCTCAATTTTGGACCTCTCTCAGTACAGAAAGCTGTGTAAAATGATCTGTGGGGTTTCATGATATTAAATATTGCTTAATCATATACAGCCTAGGTTCTTGTGGAAGGAAATAACTTACGCTATTGAAACAGAAAGTTCTATCAATATTTCTAACACTGCCTTAAAATGATAGGCCCTAAAACCACCAGCTATCTTATCAAGTTATTACATTTAGAGATTACATGGTTGACATCGATTTTATTGAAAATAGAAGACTGTCATTTTTAAGAATATGTAATGGGATGCAGGGGACAAAATTATTATACATTGGGGGTTCAGAATTTTTTATATAAACATATGCTTGAGGGTAGGAATTAAAAATAATTTTACTCTGAAAAAGCTAAAATTGAAAGCTGATTTAATCTGTTGTTAGATACTAGCTAATTTCTGTGTTGGGGGCAGGAGGATATCTCTGTAATTTATAGCTAAGAGGTAATATTGTAGATAAGAGAAAACAAAGTAACGTGTATATACTGCTTCTGGTGTACATTTCCACAAAAACAATAACCAGAATTTAATTTGCATAATTGGAATGATCTTTCTATTATTATGCACCAAAGAATAGCTCATACCTTGCATAATGTTTGGAAGAAATGCTGTACATATGGAAGAGAACATATTTCATTTATAATTTCAGAGAACATCTTGCACAATATTCCTTCTTATAATCTTATTTTCAACCTAGTGTAATCATTATCATCATCATCATCATCAAAAGCTAATAAGATTCATTATTGTTATTGCATGCTTTTATCAGTCTCATTGCCATCTCCAAAGGAAATAGTGGAAATGTCTATTAGTGCAATAGTTCCTCATTCATTGGCAATTGGCTTTGCCAATATAATCCCCAAAATAAGAAATCAGTCAATGCCTGAAAATGCTTTCTCTTGTAGTCACTGTTTTTCTTATGGATATTTAGTGGGATTCTTTATAACGCCAGGAGATTGAGAGGCAACATTATTTTTAAATTCATTTAATGAAAATTAAGACTGTTAAGCATACTGGTTTGGGATTAGCTTAATTTTTTAAAATAATAACTGAATAGTCATAGAAGTGTAGCCATTTCTGATCTGAAAATGTTGACTAAATGCTTTTAGCATGGGCTTCAATCAGGTAAAATATGTTTTACCAGCATTGTTGAATATTGGATCCAAAGTCTCTTTTGGCATATTTCTGATGAAATCACACTGATCTATATAGAATGGTGGCTTACATGATCTCAAACCTAAAATTTTACACATTCACTTGAAGTTTGTTGTGTTTTTATTTTCACAATTTAATTACAAGATTATATTGTACTTACTCTTTTTTCTTCAAGAATGCCAAAAAATTAAATTCTCCTATGATCCGGAATGCTTTATATATACATTATTAAAATAGAGACTAGAGGTCTGCATTTGAGTTCAAAACGGTCTGGTTAACTTAGAATGAATACTTAGGATTTTTCAAGATTGTTTTGTTTTATTGGAGGTGCTACACCAAACCTTAATTATATTAATTTATTTTTATTTTCTGTCATTGGGATGTTTTTCCCATTACCTTTGAACCTTTAAAATTCAAAACTTGGGGCCTCCCTGGTGGCGCAGCGGTTAGGCGCTGCGCTGTGGAGCTGTCGGCAGCAGCGATGCGAGTTCGACACCCGGCCGGGGAGATTCCCACATGGTGCGGCAGACCTCTCCTGCCTCGCCCACTGCTCCCCTCAGCAGTGTATTTCTGATCTGCCTGTTCTGCTCCCCGCTCTGTTTCTGGTGAACCCTCTCGCCGCCCCACACCTCTGGTCTGTACCCCAGCTTGTATGTATAAATTAAAAAAAAAATAAATAAAAAAATAAAAAAAATAAAAAAAAATAAAATTCAAAACTTGTTGCAACAATTCATATTTTTATTGTTTTCATTACTCAGCTTTCTTCTACTGAAGATTGCATCGCTCCTGTTGATTGTTGCATTTTCTTTCTTATATTTTAGTTTTTGTTTTCCTGTTCATAGATGACTTGCCTTCAAAGTTTTATTTTGGTGTTATAGAGTACCTCTGTTTGCTTATCTTTTAGTAATAGTGGGTATGAAATATTTTCATTCAAAGATATAATAGGTATAAAAACTGTGATTTCAAATACAAATTAGCTATTAATATTATACTTATCATTTCTGTATCAATACCCAGTGAATTTCTTTCTCACTTTCTGTTGAAATATAAATTAGAAATTATATTCACTTATCATCTTAGTTAGGTCCATCTTTTATCCTTTATTTTTTCTTAAAATGAGAGATGTAAAACAACAAAGAAAGTTAAAGAGGCAAAGGAAGAGAATTATTAATCATAAGAGAGAAAATTAGAAATGTTAACTATTGGAAGGTCAAGCATGTTTCACCTATAAAATGAAGATAAGAAATGATGAGAATTTAGATGTGAGGGAGAGCAATAAAAATCTCTACATTTTTGATGGAGACACAAAGAGGAATATAACAGATGCATTACTCTTCTTTGATCCTTTGTGACTATGCAGTTTTCTGCATAGAGATGTAGCCACTGATTATAATTAGCTGAAGACTTTATTCCCAACTTCTCATCTTTCAAATGCAAATTAATGGTTTCTATGACAAAAATAAAAGTCCTTGACACCCTCTTGAAGAAGAACTCAAGTAAAATGAATAATCAGCTGAGATGAACAGCCTAAAGTTATCAAGAAAGGATTCACAGATTCTGCTTTTCCAATAAAGCAGAGGGAACTTTTGGAACATAACACTTGTTCCAAAAGAACCATTTTATTACGGGCAGGTAAAAATCATAAGGTCCTGCCGAGATCCAGTGACATGAAATACCTGTGTGAAAGTGTACTGCTTTCACAGTATTTGATCATGCCTTCACTCCAAACATCAGTGTTTTCATATTTATGGATATTTCCAGAAAAAGAAAATCCTGAAATATTATATTACAAGATTTAACACTGCCAGTATTTCTAACAGGAGCATGTGCTGTTTTGTTTTTTTTTTTTTAACTAAATCTTAATTTAATTGCTTTTTTAGGCAGGTAATTATCTTCCCAGTCTCTTCTAACTTATGCTTGATGTTAATTTGATTGAAATATTTACACGTTTCTTATTCCCTTCCCCCACACTTTTTCTCTATTCATTGCATCTGTGGCAGATTAAATTTCTATGATTTATCTTTGTTTACTTTCTTTCCTATATGTGAAGTTTTCTTTTCACAAATATTTCAAATAAGAAGGGAGTAACTTCAAAATGTTAAGATGTTTCCTTCTGGTAGAACAAGCAGACATACTTGAGAATGACTGACAAGATTTCTCAAACTTATTCCAAATGTCTAAAAGCAGATGCAAAAATCTAACATCACCACAGATTTTGCTCATTTAAATGCAGACTTATTTTTACTCTGTCAAAAATAGTTCCTTTAGGTATTTGTGTACATCTGGCTCTTATGAAGGATAGTAATGAAAATGAAAATGAAAATATACTAACAATATCATTCCAAAAAAACATCATGTAGTAAGTCCATATGATGTGTGAGGAACGTGAAAGACTTTTTATGCATATAATTTTATTGAGTCCCGATGGAGTCCTATGAAATGACTGACTTTATTCCTTCTTTAATATAAGTAAAATAAAATTTAGAGTTTATATTAATTGCTCAAGATCACATAGTTGAGGTAATATTTTAAAACTAAATCAGCATGATAGCAAAACTCATGCTAATTCAGTTGAAATAAGATTAATTATTGTACACACACACACACGTTTTAGATTCTCCATTCTGAGTTTTTCTGTTCATAGAGTAAATGACAGGATTTAGCTTTACTGTAGGTATGAGTCGGGATTTAGGGAATGATATCACCTTGGAATTGCTGCTTACTTTTGGGACAGATTTTGTTTTGCTGGGTGTGGGTGAAGAGGGTATGGAGAAAGAGCCATTTCATGGCAAATCAGGTAATAGGAACAGAAAAAAAGAAGATGCCAGTTGATGACTAATTTCTGTTTTCTTTTACAAAATCCTCATGAGAAACAGCCTTATTTTTCATCTTGACCCCCATTAGATAATCACCTACCTTTAAATGCAGCCCTTATTTTCCTCAGTTATATGGCAATAGTGACAATTGGAAATACCTCCAGCAAGACCTCAGGATGTCTGTTAGAAACTTCTGAGAGACATTTCGCTAAAGATACATTTATTTTGAAGTCAATCTACTGCCTGAAAGCAACTTCTCTGAAAGAGAAGATCATGTAATGTCTGCTACATCTAAGATCATGTAATGCCTATAGAAATGGAAAAATGTCATTTTTCATTGCCAGAAATTAGAACTATCAGAAACTGACCTCTTACCAAAATCTATTGAGGAGTAATTCTAATATTTAATGTATTTGTGCTAGCCCATCAAGGATCTGGGGGGAAAGAACAGAATCTATCACTGATACAAGAAAATCAATCTCCCACCTTTCTAAGCTATTTTTCTTATTTCTTTCCATTTGTTCCTATTTACCATTACCTGTTGACTTCCAAGGGCATTGCTGGTATTTATCTTTTGATGAGGTTACTTTATTTTAGACCCAGAGACTGGAACAAACCATTATTCACTAATAAGTATCATTTATTTTCATTTGGGCTCTTGGCTTCTTACTAGGTGAATGCTTATTAAATTGAAATAATAAATACACTTGAGGACTGGCATATTGCAAAGCATTTTTTTCTCGGTGTTCTTGAGATGAAAACATTTATAAGAGCATGCAACCCCTGGATTTGATTTTCCCTACTGCTACTCATGAATGACCTGGGCCAATTATCTCTTAGTTTGCTGTGACTGTGTGACAGTTGAACTCCATAAGCAGCTAGAAGCTTCTGAGTCTTGACGCTCTTAAGAGATCTGTAGACTGAAGCTGTTAACTGTCAGCAACAAAATCTGAATTGTGTTTCCATGTAGAGACAACTAGGATATTTACCTACTGACCTACTACTGTTGATCATTTGGAATATACAAATGCAGATTCTTAGATATTTGATTGATTTTCAATTAACTTTTAGGACAGAAGCTTAATTCCAGTGCAGGTTGCATGCTCTTTATCATATTAAATACAGACCAATTCATGTCAAGTAAATAGGATATGAAAATAAAAAAGATTATTTTTTAAAGAGACAGTAATTTAAAATAAGTGAATAATAAATCTTTGAATTAATTTGTTTGGCAGGCTTTTGATGGGCAAGTCACTGCTTGAAGTTTTAACATTTCACACACTTTTGGCATTACATATGTATTTTAGTTTCAATTTATCGTCTGAAAGATGGACCTACAAGTTTCAAAGATCACAGTGTCTTGAAGTCTTCTGAGGAAGTTGTTTCATGATTGTGGATTATTATTTCACTGCCCCTACTTGGTACAGATTCTATTATAAATAATATAATTAGTGAAAATTTGTAAGAAAATTGGATTAATTTTTGATATCTGTATCTCTATCACTAGCTATCTTTCTGGATTCCCTATGCTCAGTTAACACTTCACTCATGTTGAATGGCGATAGATAATAGAAACAGACAAAATGGAATAGGACCTAGCTGCCACCATAACTTTATTAAAATTATGGAAAATTTCAACTTTATGTCTGGTGATTGTATTATACTAGAACAAGAGATACAGTTTCTTCTTTTAAATATATGGTTGAGGGGAGGACGATCTCTCTAAATCATTTAAGTCTTTCTCTTAGTGGTTTTAATTTCATCTACATTTTGCAGTCTAAGTGTTCTTAAAATCCAATTTTTTTCTAAACAGAAGAGGCAGAGTTCTTTGGAAATTCCATGTGTTATCATAATTCCCAAGATGAGCATAAACAGGACTCAGTTCATCCAATAATGATTGATCTATTATGACTCAGATAAAAAGTTCTTGATATTTATAGAAAGACTAAAAGAAACTAAGACAATATATGTCTTCCACCATTTATGTTCCATTTGAATACTGTTTAGGTGAAAAAAGCCAATTAAATACCTTCCAATTGTATGCATCTTAAAGTTAATTTGAGAAATATGCCTTTGCAAGTCATTTAATTACTGTTCAATAATTTTCATATACTTAGTTTAATTATGTCTTTTAAAACTGATTTTGAGGAACTTAGTGAAGAATTAAAATTATATCATAATATTTAATGGACAATGGTATTTTATATAAAACTTCATTATGAGTGACTACTCAGTTATGTGTAATGGGTTTCGTCATGTGACTTTTAGAAATTCTGCTTTTTATGTTTTTATTAGCAACTTAACCCCTTAATTTAAACCTGGGATATTCCAGGCCTTCCTGGTGGCCTAGGGTTTAAGTCTCAGTGCTACCACCAGGATGGCCCACTTTGATAGCCTGAGTTCAATCCCCAGCCAGAGAGCTGATCCACATGGCACAGCAGACCTCTCCTGTCTCACCCCTGATACCCTCAGCAGTGTATTTTGGTAGGTTCTGCTCCCCACTCTGACTATGGTGAATCCTCTCACCCCTCCTTACCTCACCCTACCTCTGGCCCACCGCCCAGTGGGCAAAAATAAATAAAATCTTTAAAAAAATAAACATTTAAAAAACTAAATAAACCTGGAGTTTTCCATCTTATTGAAAACTGAAACTCTAAAAGCATGTTTTATTTAAGACTTGATTTTCTTTTGTGTCTCTAATTACTATTTATTTGCTTAGAATTCTGTTTATACATTAGGGCATCAGACACTGAATTAACAAAATTTTGAAACTTGGCATAAAATTGTTTCAGGAAGATTTGAAAAGATTTGTTCCTTTAATTTAGAAGTCAAATCAAGGTGCAAGGACTATAAAGTATATGCAGACTAAATTGTCATTCAGTTGGTGAAAAAAAGTAATAGATGCTAGTAACATGTACCAAGGTGTGACCTCTGAAACATCAATCCTGCAAAACACTTGGAGAAAAAAAAATTCTATAGTCATGTACATTTAGGAAATGCTGATAATATATCTCTTGTCTGAAGGGTTGTAAGTTCTTAGTCATAGTAAATCATGTTCTTGAAAGTTTGCCCATAAGTAAAAACAAACAAACAAACAAAAAAAACCTATACATGTAAAATTTATTTCCCAAACCTTTCTGAAATACAACTTGAAAAATACTATTAACATCTCATAGACCAATTTTGTAGAGTCGCTGTCCTCAGTGATTTCATACAATAGGTGGACAGCATCAGAATCTCTTTCTCTAAAGCTAGAGGCTACCTATCTGTCTATCATCCATCTACCTACCTACTCACCCACCTCTCTCCCTACCTATTGAAAATACTAAGATATCTTAAAACCCTTAGTTGTTTTATTTTATGTGTGTAGGTATTTATTTCAGGGGGAAGAATCAGTGTGTAGTCTGGAGGCACAGGGGTGAGAGAATTCACCAGAGACAGTGGAAGGAGAAAAGGTGGATTTATTAAAGTACACTAAGAGAATAGCGGGCAAGACAGGAGAGATATTCTGCATCTAGAAATGAACTTTAAAGAAATTAATAATACAATTTAATGAATATTATTTAGTTGATATTGATAATACCAGAAATAAAAATAGTTAAAATTGGTGTATATGCCATGCTTCATATTTTGAGTTCATCAGATCTCATCCCCATTGCAAAGGTGAGAGCAAGACACATTAAATACCTTGCCCAAACTCATTCATTAATACCAGAGGCAGGTTGAACTAAGCCTCAGTTTTTCCACAACCTGTGGATTATTATACCACAGTCCCTTTACTTGCGGAGCTTTGGTGTCTCTCAGTAGGTGAAAGTCTGAGAGGTAGAGTGATAAAATATACAATTGAAAAAGTATGACCAAAGAGCACTGATGGACAAAAAGAAAATTTAAAGAAACACAGAGTTGAAATATTTACAAAGTAATATTTCAGTTTACAAAGAATAATTTAAGATTGTTGTACAGGTAGCTATGATTATCAGTAATTGATTATGGAATTTTCCTGTCGGGTTGCAACTTAATAGAAACTATGGGTATCCTACACAGCATCATTATCCCCAACCAACTATCAAGAAACATCTGTAAAATTTATTCCTGACAATAGGTAAGGAGGAGGTAAGGAGGAGAATGTTTCAGTATTTTCTTACCTGGTATGTAGTCCAAAAGTATATGTTAGACTGATGTGTTAGAAAAGTTTAGAACAATTCTATAGCAAATGTTATCTAAAATTACTTATACTTAGCAACTCAAAGGTTATATTACAAGACTCAGTTAGAGCCTGAATTTCTTGACCTGGTAGAATTTAATGAATGTACTTTTTTGTTTTAGGGAATGATTTTTTGTCTTAGGGAAAAATGCAAGGGAGTCTGATTTTCTGATGTGTCAAGTAACTGGTCTGGGTACATTGCTGGTTATTTAATTCCTGGTTTCATTGTCTCTCGGTTATGCACATTTTTTTGTTAGAACTTTTTCTTTTCTGAAATAAATTTTGTGTCTTCCAATCTTGAGATTTTGATTACTCTTAGTGACTTAGCATGGTGAGATTGTTCAAAAGAGATGGGGGAAAAGACTGGATCTGTTGCATTTGCTATAAAGTGCTAATTTTCAAAGAAGAAAGAGTTGGAGGAAGAACCACCGTTGCATTGTTGAAGGAGAAGCCAATGGCAGCATATGGTTGGCCTGAGTGGAGATGTTTATGTCTTAGATTTCAATGATAGTACCAAAAAGTGTAAAATGCTTATTTGTGAATTTTGTGTTGATTACATGTTGAAGCTATAAAATTTTGGGCATATACTTTGAAAGTTAATTTCACCTATTGTTTTTGAATTTAAAAATAGAGTTACTAAACATTTTTAAGTTGTGTATGTGGCTTATAGTTCTACTGGAGAGTACTGCTCATAAATGATTGTATTTGCTCCATGAGTTAAAAAAAAAAGTCATAATTGGGGTTAACTTTGAGGCTTGAACCATTTGGGAGTTAGACTAAATAAATCTAATATATAATTAAAGAGGAAATTCTAAAGTAAGATTAAAAAGTATCCCAGTTTTTCTCCAAACTCATCAAAGTGTATACATTAAATATGTAGTTTTTTGTATGTAAGTCGAATGTTAATAAAGTTTCAAAAAATGACTAGAATCCCAGCTGTAATTATCTATGGCTCCTCAAGAAATAGTGTGTGTGTGTGTGTGTGTGTGTGTGTGTGTGTGAGAGAGAGAGAGAGAGAGAGAGAGAGAGAGAGAGAGAGAGAAAGTGCACAAGCATGAGTGTGAATGAGAAAGGTGTGATATTTGACAATCCTAAATCAAGACCTTCCTTTAAAAATACCTAGTCTTTTATAGAACCATTTTTGTAAAATACTTAAGTTTTAAAACATAACTAAAAATTAATAGTTTGCCTCTTGTATTATCACAAGCCATCGTGTTCATTTAAGAGGGGTAACTAAATCCTACTCTCCCTTATCATTTTTCTTGTTCTCATACTTCTTTTAAGTGTCATGACCAAGTCTAAAAATGTACCTGTGATATTTCCATTTGAATCAGCTGTTATGCTTCTGAAATTGAGTTTACAAAAGCATAAATGACAGGAACAGTGTTGCAGTTAACTAATGTCCAGTATTTGAGATCCTTGAAACATTGTTAGCATTATAAGCATAAATTTTTTAACTTTCCTAGTTTAATTATACACACACACACACACACACACACACACACACCAAGACCATGTCTTACTTTTTATTGAAAGTACAAAACAAATTGCTATTTATAGCCAGATTATCATCATTTCGAATTTTCCTTCAAATACGAGTTACAGTTCTTAGCACATAAGTGAATTCTGTTTCTTTTTACCCTAATCCCACTATAGTGACTCTATGATGAGACTGACCTTGTTTACCGAGAATAAACACCTAAGAATATAATTTAAATTTTACAGAACTTCAAAAATATCTTTAAATATAATAATGTTTTAATGTGGGCACATTATTTAAATTGTTGCTGATCAAATTATGCACCAGAAAGAAATAATTAGACTAATTTGTGTCATTATTAATTTCTCTCCACAAAAGAGATGTGAAAATTAGGCCACAGAACTATATGAAAAAGTCCCAAATTGCTAGCATTGGTGTTATTCTCAAGTCTTGTGCTGACTTTATACAGTGTGGTTCAGTTTAACCATTGTGCCAAAACAGGTTTTCCTGAAAGAATCACTCTGGCCCAAGTGGCCTATTTTGTTTTCCTTTCTGTGTCTAAGACTCATCCTTTGAAATACTATACCTTGGAATATGAAAGTGATTGACATAAATGGACATGACCTAATCCATTTTTCCTCCCTGTTCTTAGCCTTGTCATTTTAAACTCCAACCCAGTTTCTCTATGTCTGAAAGGAGAGAAGAACTGCAGGGAAAAAAGGTCATCACCCTCTTTGGCCCCTTCCTCCATGGCACTTCTAAGTGCTGTTTATTATTCTTCAGCCAATACTTTCCCTGTCAGCCAGTAATAAATTGTGCTGGACCCCATGCTGAATTTTTTACAAGTATTTTTTTAGGAAAACTCCTCAAAACTCTTAAGAGGTAGACAAGTTGTCTAAGGACAGTGCCAGTGGTAATTACTGTATTCATCAGCACACTTGGTTGCAAGTGATGGAAGCCAAACTTAAACTTACATTAGGAATAAGGAGGTGCTTTATTGACTTATTTAACTAAAAACTCCAGGTTTATTGCTGAGGTAAGATATGGCTTTTGGATCAAGGAGATCAAGTGATGTTCATCAGGACTCTATATTGTCCCTACAGCTTTCTCGTGGTGGCTTCATCCTCAGGCAGACAGACTCTCTTCAGCGCTGGGTGCTCTGCAGACAACTGGAACAACAGCCCCAGTGAAAGTGAAGTTCTCCATTTCTAACAGCCTTGCAAAAATGGCCCCTGCTGGGGTTGCAGTCACATGACCATCTTGGGTGTAGGATAAAATAAGGTGAGAGGGTTACAGCTGTATCACTCACATGCCCTGGAGCTGGGGTCAGATCAGTCTCTGCCTCTAAATGTAGGACTTAGAACAATAGTGGACTGGTCTTCAACACAAAACTGGGAACTGCAGTATGAAGATGAGTGAGAATTTGTCTTTATTCTCTAAATATTCCCATCTAATAATGGAGAAAGAGAGACTTACTCTTGAATTATTCTATTGCAATCTAAACAGTATGCTCAAATGCTGTAAGAATGTCAGGTTGACCCTGAGGTCTCGATAATCACAGATAGGTACAGTGGAGGCCAACCAGGATCTGAACTCAAGTTGTTTACTGTTGTTGTTTTGTGATATCCAAGCTCATGATGGCAATACCAAACTATATCCCTCCACACTAAAATGCTCCCATTCTCTAAAGTGCTTGCCTATTGGCCACCTTCCTCTTTCCTCACTGAAAAGTAGCATGCACATAGTCTGAATCATACCTTTCAGATATTTAATGTGCATTTTTACAGTTGGTCTCTATTTATTAAATTCACAGTCGATCGTGAGCCTCTCTGGAGCAAGGACCATCTTCTCTTCCTCATTGAACAGTGGATCATGCATATTGACCAAAGTGAGTCACTACACAAAGGCCCTATTATGTGCACACTGATCTGTATTCTGCTCCTGAATTTGGCAAGTTCATCTTCAGAGAAATAAGAACAGTTTCTCTTCTAACAGCTCAACCAACAAACTTCCCTCACTTTCCTAGGATATCACACTCTGTGAGAAACTGCTCAAATGCTTAATGCCACAGACAGATGTTCTCAGAATTTAGGTGTTATTCTCAGGAAAATTTGGATGATTTTTGACATTTATAAGCAAGTCTCATATCAGATGCTTACTTGCTATTTAATATTTGCAGCATTTTATACAGAAAATACATTAAGTATTGAGAAATATACGAAGCATGGCTTTTCTGTTTATAGTGGGAAACATAAAGGTTTGAATGCAGGTAGGCTTAGATTTCAGTCTTGATAGTTGTGTGGACTTGGACAGTTTCAATGTCACTGAGCCTCAATTTTCAAACCTTGAAGGGATGTAGTAGGCTCAGTAAAATATCTATGTGGTGCCTAGTTCATAGCACAATGCATGCAACTGCTCAATAATAGATGGTTTCTTCCTTAGCTTTTTCTCCCTTCCCTTGCCAAATAAGGCAAGATACATCTTCTGGCTTGCTTGCTTATACCATCAAGCCTCTACAGGAACAGAAAATGACGACTACGCCTGAGTCCAAAGCTCTCTGTAGACTTACCAAGTGCATGCTGCTCTCATATTTGTGTCGGCCCTCCACGACCTTGCTTAGTGGGGCATGAAGGGAAGGCTATCTAACCTTGATTAATATCCTTGATAAGCATTTCTTTAATGTGAGATACTGGCCTCCTCAATGAATGCCGCCTTGAAACAGATTTTGCTCAAATCACTTTCATGAACATTTATTGAACACCTGCTGCCTGGAGTCAAACTCCCTCGATTCACATTCCAGCTTTGCCCTCTTACAAAGTCTATTTCTTGAGCAAGTAGTTTATTTTTCATCTGTAAAATACAGTACTCACAGTGCTTACCCAAAGGGTAGTTGTGAAGATTCCAAGAACTGTACACATGAAGTGTTCTATACGGTCCTCAATAGACCATACAGAACTCTTAGCCCTAATTATCAAGTGCAGTATGAAGATGAATATGAACTGGACTTTATCCCTTAAGTGTTCCCATCTCATAAGACAGAGAGACAAATATCCTTGAATTACTGTATTACAATCTAAACTGTATGATAAGACAGAGGAAAGGGGGATTTTAAATATAATAAAGAAGAAAATTAATTTTCATTATAATTGATCTTATCTACCTGAGACACAGTGATCTCTTTCTGATGTTGAAGGATGTGTAGAAATTGATCCTATTATTTATGTTTCCCAAATAACTTATTCTATAGCATTATAGCATGTGACTTGGACCGCACATCACTTTTTGCATGTACCTGTCATTTATCCCCAAAAAGATAGTTTCTGACATGGGGAACTGATAAATGCTCATTTAGCAGTTGTGGGATTAATAAATAAAAGCTGTATTTTTTAAACTATAGCCAAGATAATTTGAGTTTAGTATGCTAGTCAGCTAGTGTTAATTTATGGGGTGTGCAAAACCAAATTCTTTGCAAGAAGGTCCTTATGCATTGGATGCCTACATCTTTTTTTTTAAGAGAAAGAACAAGCAGAGTTTTTCATGAAGCAATAAAAGCAAATTTTTTACTATTTAACTTTCAGATAGAATTAAGTTGGGGTATATCATCTACATATAGCAAAGTAGCATGAGTTTGAGTCAGGTAACCACGAGTTCTGATTCTCTCTCCATTAACTTCCTATTCATGGAAACTTGAATAAGGTACTTAATTTTTATGAGCCTCCAAATCTTCTATATAATGGCGATCATAATAACCACTTCATAGAGTTGTTGTGAAAAGCACTTATAATTATCCACATAAAGGATTGAGCCAGGGTCTGGCAAATAGCAAGTGCAATTTAAATAGAAGTCCCAGTTATGATCGTCATTTATCATTTGGGGCAGCCACCTTCCTGTTGTCCATCAATTTAGACAAAAAAAACTTCTCTGCAGGTTGATTAGTCTCCTTTTGGTCCTGAGAACAAAGACTGTTTGTCCACAAAGGATAGTTTTCCCTAATGTGTTTTTAACTGGCTTTGAAAATAACAAAATAACTTAAATACTCTGGGGCTCTGAGGGGATGGTTCCATCTGTTCAATTTTTAGATCAAATGAGAAATGAGCCCAGTTTAGGGGAAGAATGGATGGAGCACAAGGGACCCAGTAGTGATGCCTTTGAAGTCTTATTGCCTATCTTCTTTTTCATGATTAGGCGTTGAAACTTACTTTTGTTTTTTTGGTCCTTCCTTAGTGCATTGACTATCTGTAAAAACTAAAAAAGTGTAATCTAGAACTTTAGAATAAAGAATCTGGAGCCGTATTTCTGGTGTGAACTTGCTCTAGTCATTTAAGCTCAATGTGTCTCAGTTTCCTCCTCTAGAAAATGAAGACAATAATGCTATCTGTTAGTATTGTCGTTAGGCAAAAAACATAAAATGAATTAGTAGGTATAAAGTCCTAAAACTAGCATCTCTCACATGCTAAATATATGCATGTTAACTATTATTGGCACTCTCTTACTGAAAGTAATCTGCTTGCTACCTCCAGTATTTTTCTTTGCCTTCAAAAGTTTTTCCATACGTACAAAGTCCTTAAATCAGATTAGATTCAAGTTTTTATGAGCTTAGTATCAGATATTCATAGCTATAAATTCATAAATTTTATGTGATTTTTATATTTTTCTTATATGAAATAAATATATGGCTTAAAAACTGTTGACCATGTATCCCATCACATTCTGCAATGTTACGTATGCTCCAGTTGTTATTGTTTCATGCTAGTTGCTAGGAGCTTTGAAACCACCTCAAAATATCTATTTCCAGTATTATATTATGTAAAGTAGGAATATATATTGAGATGAGATAAAGAAAGAAATGCTTTGAATGAATCCACACTAATTTATTTTTAAGTTCAGCTATGTTCCTATGATTTATCTATTTAGAAATATATTTTCTCTTATGGTTTGATTGGACGCTTTTGTCATGAGAACATAGATATCATGAAAGATAATTCCTATACAGAATATATACATATATGTATATACCCACACAGAGACTGTGCATACAATATATGTACATGTGTTACATTTACACACATGTGAATGTGTGTGTACAATCTAAACATGTATATTATTCTTACATATATACATGTGTATATAATGTATACATGTACATTGCATGTGTGTGTGTATATATATATATATGTGGGGAGAGGGAGAAGAGAGGGGGAGAGATAATGAGCTCTAGTGAAGCCTGACAGAAATGCAAACAGTGAAGAGATTGTGCTGTGCTTTTCTTAGTTATCATTGTATTATTTACATGTGAAAAAGTTTAATATTTGTGCCTATACACAGTTTTAGCAGTGCCTGTAAAAGCACTTTCTAATTGTGATGCTAGGATAAAGATTTATACTCTTAAATAGTTAGTGCTATGGTATCCCATCTGACCTTAAGAAAATGCCAAGTAATTCTCTAGAAATAGAACTATAAAATGGTCACCTCTTAGAATGGCAGTTCTGTCTGTAAAGGATCTGTTAATCATTTACATGTCTGGGTAGGAATCAATAGCTAACTATTGTTTAATTGGTAAATGCACCGTGACCTCATCATCTCGATGAAGTCCTCCTTCTAGGAGATTCATCTCTTGGGATAACTGGAATTAGACTCAGGAATAAGGAATTAATTGCAGAAAGATAATGAGCATGGTTCAATCAGTCTGAGGGGTAGAGCGATGGGATAGAGAACTTATATCTTAAGGTTATGATTTATCTAATTTATTACTAATTTACATAAAACATGAATAAAGCATGACACCAAACTAGATGCTGTACAAAAGATACAAACTACACTTATTAGCAGTATCAGAAAGAAACAAACTTAAACTGAAATCTAGTTTCAGGCATTTCCTTTAGAACCTGAGTAGGAGAAGTTCCATACAGTGTATATAAAGGTCAAAGACGCTTTCCAAATTCTACCTCACCCTCCACCCTTTCTTCCCTCTTCCTTGGTCTCGGTGGAGGTACAAACCTTTATGTTAAAAAACAGAGGCTGATCTTGGAAGAAAACCTTCCATTTCTCATCTTTGGGTATAGTAGCTGTGGTTTGCCATATATAGTGTCTTTATTATGATGAAACACAGCCTTTAATACCTTGTTTTTTTGTGCAGAGAATTCAGGAAACACATTTACTTACTAGACGTTTGTTATAAAAGGATAGAAGAATAGTCAGATGGATCAGATTCCTAGGGCACCACCTTGTATTCACCAATCCAAATAGCTCTGAACCCAAACCTTTTGGGTTTTTCTGTAGATTTCATGACAAAGGCATGATTGATTAAGTTATTGACCCTAAGTGATTAATTCAACCTCTAGTCCCTTTCTTCTCCAAGGACTTGAAAGGTAGGGGTGAAAGTTCCACCTTCAGTCATTTGGTTGGTTTCCCTAGCAAAAAGCCCCCATCCTTAGAGGATTTCCGAAATTCACCTCATAACATAAATTTAGATCTGAATGAAGAGGTTTATTATAAATAATAAAGGACACTCATTTTACCTTTATCACTCTGGAGCTATTTTAGGGAGTGGGGAACAAAACTACTACCCTTGTAACTATTATACAGAAGACTGTAAGGGTTTTAGGAGCTATGTGTTAGGAACTGTATATGAAAGCCAAACATATATTTTTTATTATGCCACAATTTCAGTGTTGTGAAATTGGTTGCATGCATATTTATAACTGTTATGTCTTTCCTGTTGAGTTGATCCTTTCATCACTATAAAATACCCTGCTTTGTTTTTTATGACAGTTTTTGACTTAAAGTCTACTTGGTTTACTTTAGCCATTTCTGCTCTCTGTCAGCTTCCATTTGCATGGGTTATCTTTTTCCATTCCTTCATTTTCAGCCCATGTGTGTCCTTAAATGAAAGTGAGAAGGTTTTCTTACTAGTGGAATGGAAAATTGAGGCTACCAGAGAGGGAGAGGTAAGGTGGAATGCAAAGTGAGGAGGGGGTCCAATGGAGTGTGGGGAGGACTATGGCTCTGTTGGTGGAGGGTGTGTTGTAGCTACATACATCTGAAGATATTTGAGCCTGTACTTATGATCATATACAGTGTTGTAAATCATTGTTACCTCAATTAAAAAAAGTAAAGCAAGATGGTTTTGAGCATCCAAGGGCAGTTGATAATTCTAAAGCAATGACATGAGTGATTCAAGGCATCTATATTATTAATGTGCCTGTGCACAGTAGCAGAAACACATTAGACTAACACTATAATTTGCTAAATACTTATTGCACATTGACTAAACTATCAGAGATTCAAAGGGAAAGAAGACAAGTTCTTATTTTAGCAGGATAGAGACATATAAACAAATAACTGCCATCTGATCTAATCAAGTTCCCTAACAACACACGGAGAATGTCAGAGAGAAGTAAAGCAAAGGAATTCGCCAGGTGAACAAATTAAGGAATGATATTTGAGGCAAAACGATATTCTTCATGGGGTGAGTTCTGAATGGCTAAAGCAATGTGTGAGCCTTTGACTTAGAGGTAGTATATGTTATGTATGTACGGAGTATCTTGATAGGAAGCAATGTGCATCTGAGAAGGTCCAGAGTTTTCTGTTGATTTCAGATGTAAACTAGAGCCTGAAGAGGAGTGAAAAGGAAAGAGCAAGAAGTTTTGAGTTTGGCAGTCAGTGACAAGGTTTTCAGACAAATAACAGGGAGTTTCTGGCAGTAGTAACAAGAGGAGTAAGGAAATAGGAATCTTTGAGAATGTGCTATTCATTTAAGAAGTTGGATAGTCATAAGAAGCAGAGATAGGAGTAGTAGGTTTGAAAATGAGGCCAGAATGAGAATGAATTGAGGCTTTCATGACAATAGAAAAAAGTTTTACCTTATAGGAGATACTTCTAGTTCTTATAGACAAAAAGAAGGAACTGAGTGGACATTGGAATGCAAAAGAAATAGCTAATTGATAAATAAGTTTCCAAGAGAAGTAGAACAGAACCAACAGCGCAGGTGTTAACCATGGTTTTGGAAAAGATTAGGACCAGCTCTTTCTCTAATAAATAAAGGAAGGTAAATCAAGATGTTAATTATCTTACTTACCTCCTCTATTCTTTTTTGTTTCTTTATAATAAAGTTACTATGCTGAAATTGTGAACTTTTAAATATATTAGGCAATTGAACTATAATCGTACAGATGTGAGTAACAAGGATAAATAAGTTTTGGGAGTTAAGGAAAGAAGCAGTGGTGAGGATCATGACTTATGTTCCTCCTGTACTGTCACCAAGAAATATCAAATCCTGTGTTAAGTCCAAATTCAATCTAACCAGCTCCAAGAGGTAGTGTATATACATGTTTTACCTATCCATGTTCATTAATTCCATTTATAGTTTATTAAAGTTATCAGATTTGTCTTTCTTATAAGGAAACCTTAGACCTCTTTTATAAAGTAGTGGATTAGAGAAAAACAAATAAATACTGAGGATGTTTCAGAAACAGTGTTGATATTGGACAGATGGCCGTGTTCCTGAATATTTAACAATGATCAACAATTAGAAGATACTGTTGCCCTTTGTATTTAGTCTGGACATCATGAAGGTAAGAAAAGGCTGATAGACTGTGGCAGGCATCTGCTACAGAGCAATGGCAGCCTGACAAAACACAGAGAATAGTGTGGCACTCAGCTTTGCAGACTATTAAGTGTCATGGTTTGCTTCATAATTCAGTAAATCAAGTTCAGCATCTCCTAAGACCATTTAACTCTCAGTCCTAATTTGTTCCTCTCTGTGGTAAAATTACCCATAATCCTAAAAGATATAGTTCCCTCTTGATATGGTCACAGACTGAATAAATCCAAATGCCAACATAACTGACATAAGTTTTAGCACTGTTCTTTCTGAGAGACAAAGTGCCAGTTAAATCTCTAGACATGGAAAGACCCGAGAAAATTATATTTCAGTATCTGATTAAACACAATAAATTAGTTAAACACCACTGCTGAGATTTGTGCCAGAGTGGAGTTTAGAACTCCAGTAAGAACTTGTTGGAGATCTTAAGAAAGGATAAATTGCTTCTGAAAGATACTTACATTTCAGCAAAGAAATAAAATAGAACTAGGAGAAGCTATAAATAGGATTTTGTTTGTTCTGAAAATGTAAGAGGAAGTCTGTTATTTTGCAGGGAACCTCAAGATGCATTCCTAGGGTGGAGACCAAGTTTGACAGTTAAGTCAAATAGATTCACAAGGTCAAAAGGCCTTCAGACAGGAGTGTGACCTATTTAAAATAGAAGAATCACAACATCCTCTGGATACAGTGATGTCATGTAATTTCTTAACTTTCAAACATACCTTTACTGACTTCAGTGGGAATAGATACCCCATCCACACCTTTTCTTCCCTTTTGTCAATAATTTGAGGTGATTCTTTGTAGTTGCCATTAGTCAGGACTTTAAATATCCTCCCTGTCCAAACCCAAGTCCCCTATTCCCATCATAATGAAATGAAAAGACACCCCTTTGTTTCATTTTCTATAGGAGTCAAAGCTCCCATTGGACCTCAGTTGGTAACCAGAGTTGAAGACTTAGTAATTAAATCTTCCATGAAAATAAATGGATAAAAGTAGAAATGTTATGGGCTGATTTTTTGACTAAACTTCTGCCAGCCCTTGCAATGCTTTATGAAGAGATGCCGGCTGATTCAATAAATTTTGGCTGGCTGTTGTCCAGGAAAAATTATCACTTGCCCCTTGAAGGATCTCTGGCTTCTTCTTAGGAAAGGGAGGGGGGAGGAATCGTTCTGAGTTGTGCATTATACATTAAATTAAAATATATGTTTCACCCATTTAGCATCCTGAATAATAAAAGCTGTATACAGCTGCAACAACTCTGCTCTATGCATTTTAATGACTGATTTGTGAATATACCAGAATTATAGCCACTATTCAAATATTTTCCTTTTTTAAGAAGTCACAAATCCCTCCCTTTAAAAATGCACAGACAAACACTATATAATCTTTTAATAATTTGTACTAAAGAGTTTTAAAGCTTAGAATATGTGGAAATTATTTGTTTTAGGGGCAGTAAATATAATGGACTTGTCAATATGGTATTCAAATAACTGTCAAAATATTTGGAGTGTCTCCAATGAAGGGAACCTAACTCGATTTCTGCATTCAAATGAATTCTAAATAGAAAAAGTGATATACAGTTCAAAAGGAAGCATTAGACTATAAAGCATCATTCCATTTCTCTAAGGAATTGTGATCTACTGCTCACATAGACTTTTAAATGGCTACTGAGTTTTCAGGCTTCTCAGATGTTCATTCTTAAATCAGTTGGAACTAGTTGAGTCACAATTAGAATGGTAATTTATTTTCTTTCCATTTTTAACCAAGTGGTGAAGAAAGTTAATAAAGTTGGTAAATGAACATCTGTAACCTTTAATATGATAACTAGGTCTTCAAAGGGCAACACAGTGTTTAATCGATCCCCAGAGGTTATTTTTCAAACACAGTGACAGTTTTGATAGAGGAGCTTTGTACTTCTTGTATGGGCACCCATAAACCACAAAACAGAAGATTTCTCTGATGGATCCTGAAAAACCAGGAGATTTAGAATCAACTTATAAGAACAAAAAAAGTGACATGACAAAGATAACACCAAAATATCCTCAATTTCTCATCAAAACTTGCAAAATTATCTGTTAGCTAAGCCATCACATATTGAGGATGCTTATCATCAATGAAAAGAAATGGTAAAAAAGAAATTTGCCATTAACTCAGATATCCATCCTTGGGTTGGAAACATGTCAAACACAAAATTTTATGACCTCTTGAGTCGAACAAATGACCAGAACGCAAACCCTTTATTATTCATTTCAGTCTCAAAAACACCCCTCTGGGTCTCACTTTACTAAGCACGAGTTATATAAAAAAGGACAATCTGGAGATTTTTAGAAGTTGAAAAGTAATATTTTATTTCTGATTGTACTAGGGGTTTATAAGAGTGATGATTCAAACTTCTTCCTCAGCAGTTGTTTTTGCATCTGGTAACTGATTGGAGTGTCTGCTAGGAGGATTAAATTAGAAAAGCACATTTGAAATTACTGTTTTAGAAGTGTTGTTCTAGGTGTCAGTAAAGTATCCATAAAAGACCAGATAGTAAGTAATTTGGCCTTTGGGAAATCTCTTTAATACAGTTGCTCAAGCCTCCCATGGCATTGCAAGGAAGCCAGAGACAATATGTAAACATGCATGTGGCTGGTGGTTTTGCCCCACTAACTGTTCGAGAACAGTGATTCCCGGGTGGTGTTAGTATGTGATGGGAAGGGAACTTTGGGAGATTCAGTGAGGATAAATGTTCAGGAGAATCTCTGCTGAAATTTTCATTCTTTTTTTTCTTATCAAGAGTTAACAGGAAATTTATTTTTGGCAGAAAGAATAACTTAATGAGGACTGTAGTTCATTAAAATTGCATAAATAATATAAACAAAGGTCAGAAATTACTTTAATATCACTATATCATCAACATGGGTAGTATAAAATAGTGATGCCCCATAGAAGTTATCAAACAAGATAATTTCAAACTCAAATCTGAAAATATGATTGCAAGTTTTCTAGCAGCTCTATTTTGAAAAAGTGAAAAAAGAAAAGCAGGTAAAATTAATAGCTCCTTTAGCCTAATACATAAAATATTTTGCATGTAATCAGTATTAAAAATTGTTAATTGTGGGCCCCCCTGATGTTGGCACAGGGGTTAAGTCTCAGCATTATCAAGCTATCGGCAGCCACTACAGCATGAGTTTGAGCCCTGGACAGGGAGCTAACCCACATGGTGCAGCAGACCCCTCTTGTCTCGCCCACTACTTCTCTCAGCAGTGTATTTCAGTAGATACACATGTTCTGCTCCCCGCTCTGTCTCTTGGGAATCCTGTCATCCCCTGCGCCCCTCTGGCCTACACTCTAGTTCTTGTATGCATAAATAAGTAAATCTTTTTTTAAAGATTTTTTTTTAAAGATTGTTTATAAAAAAGATTTATTTATGCATACAAACTGGGATGCAGGCCAGAGGTGTGGGGCGGTGAGAGGGTTTCCCAGAGACAGAGTGGGAGCAGAAGAGACAGATTGACTGAAATACACTGCTGAGGGGAGCAGTGGGCAGGAGAGGTCCGCTCCACTATGTGGGAATCTTCCCTGGCTGGGCATTGAACACGAGCTGTAACAGCTCCACAGTGCTGCGCTTAACCTGTTGCGCCACCAGGGGGGCCCTAAAATAAATCTTTTAAAAAGTATTAATTTTTACGGCCTCCCTGGTGGTGCAGCCATTAAGCGCTGCACTGTGGAGCTATCGGCAGGGGCTGTGGAGCTATTGGCAGGGGCGACAGCCGGCCGGGAAGATTCCCACATGGCGCCGCAGACCTCTCCTGCCTCACCCATGCTCTCTTCAGCAGATCTGCCTGTTCTGCTCCCCACTCTGTCTCTGGTGAACCCTCTCGCTGCCCCATGCCTCTGGCCTGTACCCCAGCCTGTATGCAAAAATAAATAAACCTTTAAAAAATTATTAATTTTTACCCCATATTCAGATGGGGCATTTTACATATTATTTTCTGCAAAGCCTCTGAAATATTTTGTATATTTTACATTTACAGTGCACTGCTGCTTAAACTAGTCACATTTCTAATGTTCCAAGGCCACATGTGGCTAGTTTCTACCAAGTGAACACCATAGGAAAAGATCAGATTATCAGCTATTTATATTCACTGGATTGTATGTTGAGAACAAGTGGTGTAGGATAAGCTGATGAATGCTTTATTTTCCCCATCCTGTAACGCCGAACCCTGCAGCAACCTAAAAGTCTCCATAGAACAGCATTTTGGGAAGTTACTGCCAAACACGAGACCTGGCATTTAGGATAAAACAACTCTGTGCCAATCTCTATAGACCCCATAGCATGAACTCCACCACATAATCGATCATTTGAGATCTTGGGATTCATTTTAAACAATTCTTTTTTTGCCAATAAGGATCAAAAATTATAATGCCAGGAGAGACCAGAGAGAGAAAAATGAGAGAATCCAGCTAGGTAAAGATAGTTGAGATGGGACCATCTGTGGTAAATGACAAGTAACTATATTCCAAACACTAAACATTGTGTCACCAAACAAAATACATCTTCAAATCTACCACTGCCTCTCCAGACCACTGCTCTGTGTCTATGCCTATGCTAAACCTGAAGACATGCCACTCTCCCAGAGGAATTAAGACTATTGCATGGAAACCCGTAACTACTTCTCTGATCTCTGCCAGATTTGGGGGTCAGATGATCTGACCCCACCCTCACCTCTCTCTGTCTTGTTGTCGAGGTGCCCTACCTTGACCAGAGAGACTATCCCAAATTCCCTTTCCTTACAATTTCTCCTCTTCCTTGCCAATCAGGGAAAAAGTGCTCCTTTCTGAAGCTCCCCCAATCTCTCTCTAATGTGCATAGCTGTGCAGATCCACAAAGCCAAAATTCAAAAAGCCCTGGAAACTAAAAGCTTTTCAAAACTCTCCTGATAATAAAATCTTACCTGATTTGAACTCATTTATCAGAGTAACCTGACTTCACTGGACCCGAGTCTCTTTATAGGCTTTTATTGAACTAACAATTGTGAATTTTCTCAATGCCAATATTTTAATGTTTTTGAAGGTAGGTGATGTCCTAGATCCACCAGGATGATTGGATATATATATGATGCTTAGACCAGGTTATCTTTTTAATATCAGGAAAGATCCGAGATCTAGCTGACTCTCAAGGTGACTATTAGTGGCAACGAAGTAAACAGGTAGCATTAAACGTGCTCCAGGTACTTACATATTTTGCCTCCTTTATTTGACATAGCAGCTCTATTCACATGTGAAAAGTAGGGCATAGTGGAATTGGGTAATTTGTCCAAGGTCATATAGCTCCTAAATGGTACCATTAGGTTAAAGCCAAAAATGACACTCAGGCAGCCTGGCTTTGGAGTCTGCCATTTTTACCACTGTGCAAAACTGCCTCCTTAAGTCATGTTGGTATGTCTCCCTCATTTGACATTTAACATGTGAATTTCTGTCCCCTCCTTTAGGATTCCTATTCTTGAAGGTAAGAACTGTCTTTCCAGTGCCTTTTACCTGGAAAGAGTGAGCATAACAGCTTGAGAACAAGAATCAATGGGTTAGAAGGAGAACTCTGAATTTCAGGACTGACTCTGTAACTGCAAGACTATGTTCTATGAAGCTTGTTTGACTTTATATCACCCAATAGTTCTTCAACTATGTCTCCCTCAGTGAAAATGAAGATAGGTACATAGAGCTTCTCACATCAACTATAGGGAAGTTGGGATCTGCTGCCACCTCCCACTTATTCTGTCTTTACTCAGAGCCTTGCATGGTAGTGAGCGCTCTCTGTGTCTTCTCTTGGTTTATCCCCTGTACTTTCTGGGGAGTGCAGTTGCCCTTCCCATGTTACAGTTGTGAAAACCACAGTTTGAAGATGTGGGATCATGATGGTTGGAAGAGGTGACATTGTATTAAAATTTATGTGGGACTCCACAGCATGCCATTTTTCTTCTTGGTTTCTGGGTTTCTTCTGCGGCTATGCTATAGGATGATATTGGAGCTACATTTCTCTGTGTCCACCCTGGTCGGGTCCCTACTCCTTAGACAACCTGTCATCCTCAAGTTCCCCCAAGAACCCCTTGTTGGTCCCAGGCCAGGTGCAGATACCCACGCTACACAGTCCAGTAGCTCAGATCTCCCAGTACCTGGGGGGGGCGGTGGTGGTGGTGCTGGGGGTACAGACATGCACCACCACGCCCAGCTGGAGCTACATTTCTAAGGTAAATTTCACTTTCAACTTCAGTTTTCCTTTCATCTCTCATCTCCCATCTCCAGCGTTCTAGGCACTCTGGAGGATGTGCAGTCTCTTGAACATTTATTCCATCCTTTCACCAGAGACAATGCTCATTAATTCTCATGATATTAAGACTTTATGCTATTGGTATTCCCATTTAAAAGATTGGCAAATGGAAGCTCATAGATGTTAAATAATTTGCTCAAATTCACATCAACCATTTGTGGCTGAACTGGAGTGCAAGCCCATGTTAGCTGATCTAAAATAACACATTTAAAATCCACCCCCCATTATCTTGTGTTTTGCTGACACACCATTTCATCACTCTCAGAATGAATTTTGATTATTCAAAAAATACTAAACTAACACGTGAAATTTCTTGTCATTGAACTTTCTACCTACTCATTCAATGAAGAAACACATACTTAATTGGAAATTCTAATCAGATTCACTAGGGATGTGTTTTTGGTCTTTGCATGAAATATTTCCCGCGTGCCTCTGTTTTACCTATACGTTTCATTTTCAAAGCCAGAGCCTTTTCCCAATGAATCATATTTATCAGCAAAACACAGTCCAAATCACTGAAATAAAAACGAAATGAAGAGGACAAAGGTTAAATAAAAAAGTCTTGAACAAAAACCCTTTAACCACAAATGGATGCCAGATAGAGAATTTTATTTTCCTTCAGAAGTGATTAATCATAGTAACCACTAGTAAACAGTAATGCATATTTGTGTGTCACCTCTTTATACATTAACAAAAGAACAGATCAACTCAGCACCAACTCTTTCTATTTGCTGAAATTTTTTTAAGACCATCAATGTGTTTTAGGAAACAAAAGTCTTTAGGAGCACTCTGATTGATTGGAAATTAAAAAGAAGAGCATTCTTTTCCTTTCCTTGGGCTTAAGTCCTATGGGGATGTCTCTAGATCTTCAAATAAGTCCCTCCCAGGGAGAAAAACTCCAGTGCTTACAACATGCATCCTGAGTGCCTAGGGACTCCCTGTAACCTCCTGTTGGAAGTATTTGGTGAGCTATGCAGATCACGAAGATTGGGTAATAAAAACCCACCACCATCCAGCCAGGGAAATCTATTACTCACCTCTTCTATTAATAGAGTTAGAACTTCGATTTCACACTGCAAAAAGCTCAGATTTATTTTGCTTACTTGAATCTCAAAGCTTGAGTGGTCGCCGATTTGGGAAATGTAAATTCTGCTTCTCTTTAAACTAAATAATAGTTCTATTTATAATACTTGTCATTGCCTTCACACTCCTCCTTTGCATATAAAATGCTGCAATACATACACCTACTCTAATGTTGGTAGGATGCATTTAGCATTTATTAGAAAATAGGGAAAAAGAACCGTGTTCACATGGGGGTGATGGGAAGTGCTGAGGAGCCTTTGTCCCTTCCACTCATAAATGAGAGGGGGAAATCCCTTCCTGCTCATTTGTAAATTCTCCTGGAGCCTTTCTTTTTTATTGAACTGTTGGATTTGATGGTACAAATGTGCTGAGGGTTTTGTTTTAGGACATTTTCATTTCTCAGAATACCTCCTACTTTGGTGTATCTATCATTTAGTAAAACAAAGGTGAATAGCAGCTTAAGCAGCTAATAGCCAACCCCAGGTCCCATTTTTATCTGCAGAAGACAGTTTCTCTGTTAAAATGGGAACAGTTAAGTGCAAAACTAACCTAACCAGCCATTGGGTGGCACTGTTGCTCCACTGAGTTCTCGGTTAAAGACCATTTCTCTTATACTCAAAAAGGAAAAGAAACTAAGCATGATTGTGCCTTAGAGAAAGTAGCATTGCTTAAAGGGGACAGTTGGCTTTCCTTTTGTTTCTTTCATTCTTTTTATTCACTAAACACCCTTTGACATAGGAATGACAAGTGGCTTTGAACTCAAATGCTAATTTCAGCTGTGTGATACATGCTACCCTGAGCCTTTTGCTGAGAAGGATTCTGATGTGAAATGCAAGACAAAGGGGAGAATGGTATGGATTGATTAACCATGTCTGCAGTGGGTACAGAATATTGGAGTAGTGACATGCTTGTCATTCTTGCTTTAACCTCTATTTCGAATTCTCTTCATTGAAGATCTATGTTTAGAATGAATTCTAAGCTACCATTGGGTACCAATACGTAGAATAGAAAACAAATTTTTAGAGTAATGACAGGTGATGTATTGAGAGTCAGACTATTATAACATATTATTCTTCTCCAGTAAGGTGAACATCACCTTACTTATAAGGGTCCTCTTTTCTTGCTTCACCTAATCTAGCCTAATCTACAGAATTATGAGAAAATGGTAGAACACAGGGAGGTTAATAGTTTGGGGCTGGCTGGTGCTAGAGGGTGGAGGCCAAAGAGTTGTCTCTAATCCCACTATCAGAAACTTCAAAGCTCAAACTACACAGTCATATTAGAGTTTAAAATTCTGTGCTTATTTGATTTCAGCTATGTTGTGATTTTAAGATTTCCTGTGAAAGAAATATGACTGCGGTTTGTATGTGATTCTGAGAACGTTAAACTTTCTCTGCCTCCTCTAACAATCTTGCAGTATGCCTGAACACTTGGGTATTTATTGAATGGGCTACACAGTGGTGTTTTTAGTGATAATGCCAGTGACCTTTACTTGTGCTGTCCAATAGGCAGATGTAGCTACATGTGACTACTGAGCTCTTTAAATATGGCTATTGGGATTAAGGACCTGGGTTTTTAATTTCTGTGTAATTTTAATCAATTTGAATGCATATGCACATAGCCAAATGTGGTTACTATTGTATGGGAGAGTAATGCCACTGCAGGCATCATTAGTACTGGGGCCTTATGAATTCACCGTCTATCAAACCAGATGGTCCTTGCACCAGCACAGTCATGCCCCATCAGGATAGCTGAGGTTTATTAAGTGATCACACTATATATGGCACTGTTCTAAACATCTGACCCATGTCATCTTCCCAACAGCATATCTTCCCAACAGCATTTTCCCCCATCTTCCAATGAAGAAGTTTATAACAAAGTGATAAACACTTTGATGATAAGCCCCAGTTGAACATATTTGGTGCATGCACTGACTGATAGTTTGATTTCCATTCCAATGAATATTGTTTAATTGTGTACTCATTATTTGTTTAAAAATGGAATTGATGGGCTTCTCTGGTGGTGCAGGGGTTAAAGACACAGTGCTATTAAGCTATCACCAGCCACTGAAGCATGAGTTTGATCCCTGGCCAGAGAGCTGACAAAACATGGCGCAGCAGACCTTCTGCCTCGCCTACTGCTCTCCTCAGCAGTGTATTTCACTCTGTCTCTGGTGAATCCTCTCAGCCCTCATACCTATGGCCTACATCCTAGTTCTTGTATGGATAAATAAATAAATCTTTAAAAAAATGGAGTTGAGTCTGTGGTTGTGAGGGGTATAAGAGGAAAGCCGTGGCTGCCTCAGGCCCAGTGTGCACATAGGTGTCCTCTTTGGGAAGCAGTGTGGTGGCTAGTACATTCCCCAGGAGCCCCATCATCCTCCACTTATTTGATTAGTGTATCCAAGTATCCTTTCTAACCAAACAGACTTCCTTTTTGGGAGGTTTTCTGGCAAATCCAATTTCCTCCAGCTCATTACACTTACAGGTCGTTCTAGCATCCTTTATAGATAAGCGTCCTGGGCAGCTGCCTGTACCTGGCCCCAGGGCAAGTTCATAGGTCAGGGTCTGTTGAGGCAAAGTGTTTATTTATGGCAGGAAATCATCAAAGCCTTATATTAAACCAAATAATGCCCTCTCTACCAAAGAGGTGCATGTTCTAGGGCCTCCCTGGTGGCGCAGCGGTTAAGCACTGTGCTGTGGAGCTGTTGGCAGCGGTGACGCAGGTTCGACGCCCGGCCAGGGAGATTCCCACACGGCGCTGCAGACCTCTCCTGCTTCACCCGCTGCTCCCCTCAGCAGTGTATTTCCATTGATCTGCCTGTCCTGCTCCTCACTCAGTCTCTGGTGAACCCTTTCACCGCCCCACGCCTCTGACTGTACCCCAGCTTTATGTATAAATGAATAAATCTTTAAAAAAAGAGGTGCATGTTCTAATCCCCAGAATCCATGAATATGCTACTATACATGGTAGAAGGAGCTTTGAATTTATGACTAAGGATTTTGAGATGGGAAGATTATGCTGGATTATGTTGGGTAGGCCTGATGAAATCAATCTCTCTCCCCCTCTCGCCCTCTCTCTCTCTCTCTCTCTCTCTCTCACACACACACACACACACACACACACACACACACACACACACACTTGTAAGAGAGACTATCAAGGTCACAGAGAAGACATCATGATGATGGAAGAGAATTGAGAAACTACCCTGTTGGCTTTTAAGATGGAAGAAGGGGTTAGTTGACAAAGAATATGGCATCAAGAAACTCAAAAACATAGGGAAACAGATTTATCCCAAGGTCCTACCATTTTGGGTCTTATTTCCAGAACCATGAGGTCATGTATTTGTGAGGCTTTAAGAAACATATTGCAGCAGTGATAGAGAATGAATATAGCTTTTTAGAGAGGGGGTCTTTTTTTTAAAAAAATTATAATTACTTTTACTAAAATAACATTGGTTTACAACACTGCATATATTCAGAAATACAGGATCCCACCTCTTTAGGAGTATGTTACCACATCCTACCTACCACCAAGGCACCCGTAATCCTCCACCATAGTCTTCCCCACCCAACTTTTCTCTCCGCTCTCCCCCTCCCACTCTGGTAGCCTAAATTTTATGGTCAGATTTTACAGGATGAGTGAGCATTATCAGGTAGAGAAAGGAAGGGTTTTCCAGACAGAAGAGCAGCAAGTTCAAGGCACAAAGCTGGGGGGCAGCAGCCAGTGTATATCTCAGGTAGCCTGTGGCTCAGATGTGTTTCAGGGAAGTGAGCAAGACTGGTGCTCTGGTGCTACCTCGAGAACTCTGTGGTATAGGAAAGATTTCTCTGCTAATCCTTGGCATGATGAGATAGATCCAGGGCTTCTGAACCACTTGCAGACCTCAGGGTCTCCTGTGGTTTAGCGCTGTATATTTCTCTTCCCACACAAATCAAGAGAAGAACCCATAAATATTTGCTATAGAAAAGGATGATGGATCCAGAGCAGAGGTCACCATTAAAAGTAAGAAAGTAACTAGAGAGAGAAAGAAAACTTAGAAGTTTTTGTTGGCATTGGAAAGTGAATGATAAGAGAGAAAAGCACCAGTTTCAGATTCGACAATGGCTCCTGAAGGAAATCTTTTTGATCCCTGTAGTGTGTCTTCTGCCTTTATTACCTGTATGTTTATTTCATAGCAGGACGTTGAAAAGTTAAATTAGTTACAAGATTTTTACTAATCCCGAGCTTTTTTTTCCTTTATGGGAAACTTTTTCTGATAAAGCAGCTATCTTTGGGGGAGAAACTCTTTATGTAAAACTGAATGCACAAGCCCCCAAGTTTTCATAAGCATTTGAAGGGGCTCAAGATGCAGTGACAAGAGGATCCAAGAAGTGATTTTGCATTTTATGGTATTGACTCCTTTTTCCCTAGACCTCATCAGGGAAAACCCCAAAGGTTATGGGATACTTGATGGGCTTCTGCTGGCACCTGTGAGCACATTGAGCTCATCATTTGGGATTCTGCAGGACAGAGAAGAATGGCAGGAAGAGAATGCAAGCACTACAGGCCCTACTAGACTTTCAGAATGTTTGCCATTTTTATCCATGTTCTGGTGACTTGTCTCTGCTCTTCTTTTTGTCTATACTACTGACTCTGGTTTGCTAAGAGTTCCCAGGGAATTGCTTGGTAAAAGGGCAGGGGCTGAGTTGAAGGGAATTAAGCACTTGCTTAGCCCACAAAATTTAGTGAGTAGCAACAAAAACTTAGTAATCAAGATAGATGACATTTAAATACAACATTTAAAAAATTTAAAAATAATGTGAAAAAATCCTTAGTGCCTTCCTGGAACCTGAGGCAAAATGAGAAATCAGTAACACCAAGCATGTTTTTATTTAAAATATTTGATATGTTGGTGTTTTTATCACCATGGATTTTGCATTAATTTTGATTTTTAAAAAATTACTAAAATAATATTTATCTTGATTATTGAGTTTTTAGGCACCTTTTGGACTGGAAACTGGATACCAGTTGCTGGAAGGTAGTGAGAGTAGGAATGCCAGGAATAGGACTCACCACCTAAATTTGACAGTTTGTTTAAACTTCATTTATATGTGAGCTAAATAGAGTAAGTAAGATGTGATTCTGTTTACTTCCCTTGATGAGGAAAACAGAGAACATCTCCTGAACCCCAGGAATGTATTCTGCCACAGTTTAGGTAATTTTTTGATGGATTCGTGATGTCCTTTTCACCTTCTTGTCTGTTTCAGGGATTTGTTATTCTAATTCATAGAAGGATTGAGAATATCTAAGTATGAGAATTTTTCTGTTATTTTTTCTTTTTTTAAAAAAAGATTTATTTATTTATGCATACAAGCTGGGATGTAGACCAGAGGTGTGGGGTGGTGGGAGGATTCACCAGAAACAGAGTGGGGAGTAGAACAGGCAGATTGACTGAAGTACACTGCTGAGGGGAGCAGCAGGCAGGACAGGAGAGGTCTGCTGGGCCATGTGGGAAGCTCCTTGGCCTGGTATCGAACTCGTGCTGTAGTGGCTCTGGATAGTTTCGTAGTGCTGCAATTAACCTGTTGCGCCACCAGGGAGGCCCCAGTTTTTCTTATTTACTGAGCATGCTTGCACGCATGTAAAAGCAGAAAAGCAATCACTGCATTATTGCTATTTGCACTATTGCTTTGGTCTTTGGAAATAGTTCTCACCAACATGTGGTCACAACATCTAAACATAAAGATTGGTAGATCTCCATATTGTTTTCTATATTGTCTGGATCACTTAGGTTGATTTGTAATTTCAGTTTAATTATGATGTCTTCCATTTTTCCTATTGGATGTTATCCTTGAAGATAAATGATTTAACAATGAATTATAGATACATACATAATTAGATTGACAGATGGATAGTTAAGATAGATGGCTAGATAGTAAACAGTGATATCTGTTAAATGTCACAGTTTAAATGAAAGTTAAATTTTGTTTTCTCCCAATTATTTCCTAGTTACCAAATATCAAACATTAACTAATAACTAGTATTTATGAATGAATTTGACTGCTTCTAAATATCCATAAACTTCCCTTAACCTAATTTCTGCTGTATGATTTAGTCCAAGCTTAAGTAAAAACAATGAAGGGAAAAATTGCTTGAAATAGCATAGCATTGAAGTGTTAAACCATGGGTCAATATTTTGTTTGCCCAATGTGAAAATGCTCCTGGTAGCTGAGCTTGTGCTGGGCGCTTAATGGTGAGGAAACTGGGCTGAACTAGTGAAGTCACAGAAACCAAAGAGGGGAGGTGCTATCACTGTGTACTGTGGCTGTGTCCAGGAGGAGACAGTGTGAATCTGGAGCCTGACAGCAAGAAAGGAGACAGCTGGGAGACAGGATAAATCCAAGTATCTTTCCAACAGGCAACAAATGGGAGAATACAGCTCTAAAATTTACAGGACAATGGGTATAAGTTGATGGTGGGGAAAGAGACCCTCACATTTTGCTTTTAGGTCCTATGCTGCAACTGCTTCTTTTTCTTCTACTGAAGTAACATTGACTTATAACAGTATATAGGTTTCAGGTATATCGACATAGAAGATTTGCTTGTACTCTATTATGCTTATCACCAAAAAAGCCCAATTTCTATCCATTGCCATAACATTGACCTCTTTTACCCAATATACCCATCCCTCATTCCCTCTACTAACCAGCATTTTTGTTTTTGTTTTATTTATGTGTTTGCTTCTCTTTTTTTTAAAGATTTATTTATTTATACATTCAAGCTGGGGTACAGGCCAGAGGTGTGGGGCGGTGAGAGGGTTCACCAGAGACAGAGTGGGGAGCAGAACAGGCAGATCAGAAATACACTGCTGAGGGGAGCAGCGGGCGAGGCAGGAGAGGTCTGCCGCACCATGTGGGATTCTCCCCTGCTGGCCATCGAACTCACATTGCGGGCTCACATTGCAGGCTGCCGACAGCTCCACAGTGCAGCGCTCAACTGCTGCACCACCAGGGAGGCCCCTGTTTGCTTCTTTACTGCACATGAGTGAAACCATCTGGTGGTTGTGTTTTTCTGTCTGACTTATTTCACTAAGGATAAACCCTGTAGGCCCATCCATATTATTATAAATGGTAGTATTTTATCTTTTTTTATAGCTAAGTAGTATTCCATTGTATGCATATACCACCTCTTCTTAATCTATTTATCTGTCTATGGGTGTTCAGTTCTTCCCAAATCGTGACTATTGTGAATAATGCTGCTATGAACATGGGCTGCATATATTCTTTACATTAAACATTAGCTTATTCTTCAAATAAATATCCAGCAGTGGAATAGCAGATCATATGATATTTCTGTTCTTAATTTTTTGAAAGTTCTCCATATTGTTTTTCACATCGTCTACATCAATTTACATTCCTACCAACAGCATACGAGGTTCCCTTTTCTCTGTATCCTGATCAACACTTGTTTTATAATTTTGGATATTGGCCATTCTCATAGGTGTAAGGTGATATCTCATTGTTGATTTGATTTTGCATTTCCCTAGAAATGAGAGATGGGTGACAGACCCCCTTTGGAGGGTCCCTGCTCATCTGTGACAGTGGGTACTGATTGCTTTGGCCCTGGAGAAACTCTAAACAGTTGGATCATGTTTGCACATCATTTGAAGTGACACAACACTAGTGTAGTTAGAATATCTGTTCTTTCACCAGCTAGTTGTGCTTTTGACTCATCTATATAAAATGGGAGTGGTCATAGTAACTAATTCACAGTGTGGAGAGGGCATTAAGTGAGATAATAGATTTAAGGTGCTGCCCTACAGGGTAGGCAGTAGGATATTTTAAATCATAAGCCTTTTGGGTTACATGAGGCCCATAATGCACAGAACCCTGATGGCTGAGCTCAACGATGAACACTTTCCCTTTCACCAAACCAATCATTCTGCCTTCATTTTCTTTTCTTACCTACACAAACTCACTCCTACAGAAAAAAATCTTATGCTGTTTTCTCTACCTAAATTCTATAGTCCAACTGTTTATAAAAGTTGTCGCTGACTGCTAAACTAAAATGTAGTCCCTCCATACCCCATAATCACCTTCTATTCCATCATCCCATATTATTTCTTTCATGGCATCTGCTACTATCTGAAATTGTCTGTGTGCTGCTTATTTTTTTAAAGGTTTATTTTTATTTATGCATGCATAACTGGGTGTAGGCCAGAGGTATAGGGAGAGAGAGGATTCACCAAAGACAGAGTAGGGAGCAGAACAGACAGAATAACTGAAATACACTGCTGAGGGGAGCAGCAGGTGAGACAGGAGAGGTCTGCTGTGCCATGTGGGAAGCTTCCTGGCCAGGTACCAAACTCGTGCAGCAGTGGCTGCAGATAGCTTCTTATTTTTTGTCCTTATTTACAACACTGCCTGGTAGTAGACACTCAGTTAAAAACAGAGAATGACTGAATGAATGAGCATGATGCCCAGTGCTCAAACAAGCTGATCTCTTATTTGTGTTGACACTATTGATATATATCAGATGATGAACTTGGACCTTGAAGGGTCTTTCGGTGGATCTGCCCTGTGAGATTCCTCTCTAAGTTCCAGGGAGTAAGGTCTTTTTTCTCAGGATTAGAGAGCTCTTTGTTTTCACTGCCTGGAATAGGTACTGTCACAGTCTATCATTTGAAGTTTCATGGTATTCAAGTGCTGATGTGGGTATTTGAGATCTTAATAGCAAAAATAAAAAGAATATTTACATAGTCCATAAAAGGACACCCTATGCTTCCTTTCTGCATTTTACAGCACCTCATCAGCTTGGAGTGTGGTTCACTGATGCAAGAAGTTTTATGTTATCTGCAGCTTGCACCCCCCCCAGTCAAATGACCACCCTGGCTTTAAAACTTCTTGAATCAAATCACCCACTGTCACTGATACTAAAATGAAACTTCTTCCTTAAATCCCAATAAATCCCCCAAATGTTATGCAAATTGAAAAATACCCCTGTCAAAAAACTGTCAGATAACACCTCTCATTCCCAAGGACTATTTGTAAGCATACAGAAACATCCAGAAAGAAGTAATAAATTGTTCCAGTACACTATTCTGGCAGCCATTAATAAATCAATATGAAGGGGAGTTCTGAAGGGCAAAATGTTGCTGTCGGTGGGTGTCCGATTTAATTTTGCTCTAAATTAATATTTCGAATATGATAAGTGAGCTGGCAGCAACAGATTTCACGATTAATTCTATGGAGTCAAAAATGCTTTGATGGCACTTTAATAGCGGCTCCGCGGATCTAAAAGTGCCTGCAATGGGCTCACGTGGGCAAGACCACAAATTGCATGATAATGTGAATCCCACCCAAGGAGGAGATTTACTTTTTATTTTTAAATCTCTGGCGTACCTTGGGAAAGACGTGTTTCATCATGCAGGCAGAGACATTTTTATGGCATTGTGAGCCAGGGCTGAATGATACATGTGGTATAGTGAGCAGAAAGGACCATTACAACCGTCCTGTAGGTCCTGCTTCCCTGAAGTCACATAAATCAGTTTACAATGGAATCATTGCTCCCTCCAAAATGTGAATCCCTAGAAGGAAAAAAAAATTGATTTCAAAAGCACCATTCAGATAGGTCCAACCTGAACTCGTGAATGAGAAAAAGAAAAGAACTTTGGGTCAAATACTGACCTATCCTCTTGCTAGTGTGGCAGGTAGTTGTGAACTGGGGCGGGTGATCACTGAAATTTTGTATTTGTTGAAAAGCTTCCTGAATGTCTCAGGCATTTTGCTACATGGTGCTACTTTAAGGATAGACACAGAAGGACTGAATGGAGGAATGGAGTGCTTTGGGACCATGTGAGAGGACAGAATTAGTTCTGTTATGGGGGCTTCTGTATTGTGTTTCAGTCTTAAAGAATGAAGGGGATCCTACTCAGCAAAATAAGCCAGAAAGAAAGAGAAAAATATCGAATGGTTTCACTTATAATAGGACTGTAGGGAAACCAAATTGTAGAGAGACACTGGGGGGTGGGGGGAAGGGGGAGGATAAGGGCACAAAAAGAGCACAAGGGACCACAGAGATGGGTCACGGGTGAATTGGTGGTGGGTTACCCAAGGGGAATACAAAATGTGAAAGATATAAATAACAATAAAAAATACATTAAAAAATAAATATTTTGAAATAGGAATTTTTAGAGCCCCCCCCCACCTCCTTTTATATCTTCTAAAAAAAGAATGAATTAGATTTGGTGGGGGTACACAGATATTTTTAGCAGAGTAAACAAGGAGGGGAGAATTTGAGACTTCTTGGCATGATTGAAAAATGGTAGGTTATTCAGCTTGACAAGAACCCATGGGTTTCGAGGGGGATAAAGAAGTGTGAAGTGCATGAAGCGTTTTGAATGGTATGTAAAAATAAGCTGTATTCTTGGGCAAGAGAGAATCAGATATTCAGTCTTAAGGATATAGGATCTTGATAGACACTTCAGAAAGATTACTGTGGAAGTGGTGTTAAGTTGTGGATCATATTAGAGAAATCTGAGTCTCATCATTAGCCAGATTTTTGATTAGAGATCTTAATACCTTACATCCGGAAGAGTAAGTTCAGAGGTGAATTGGTATATTTCAACTTTGGCTAACCTTCATTTTATGTCCCTACAGGACATTATAGGGACCTAAGAATTTCTTAGGCACATGTATGTATAAATCGGAGGTTCAGGTGAGGTATCTTGCTTGTAGATTTAGGTTGAAGATCTCTTGCTGGGGTAATATCCTGCAGATAGAGTAGGTAGAATGAGGAAAGAAAAGAACTTGGTCCAATCCTTGAAGGACATTATCATTTAGGGAAGGCTCTAGAGAGGAGAAGAAGCAAAAGGAAAACAAAAGTAAGGGTTTCAAAAAATAATTGGTAATGTCAAATGTTATCTAAAAGTCAAGTGTTATAAGGACCAAGATATGTTGTTATAATTAACCACAAACGGAGTGAGGTGACACACCTCTAAAGGTCTGCTAGAAGTGAAATCCACACTGTTATATGTAAAAGAAACGTGGGAACTTGAGCAGTTGTGAGTATATACAACTTATGCAAAATTGTGTCCACTTTGATCAAAAATATTTTGAGTTCGCTCTCCACCAGAAGAAAATCTAACTTTTGTGTCTCATGTTCAACTGTTTTAAAACCCGTAGCTTAAGCACTGTGCTTTGGGGGTAGCTAAAAGTGAACTTCCTGTGGTCACCACATACCTCCTTTTCCTTTTTATAAGTGGTGGTCACTCACGGATGAGTTGTAATCTTTCCTTGTGAAAACGATGGACATTATTAGAATGGAAAGCAAGGCAATCTTTCAGTAGTCATTAGAGTTGATGGAATTATTGCAAAATCCATGGAAGAAAATTAAGAGTTGGTACTTGAATTTGACTTGATAGATTTATTTTTATTTACTTTTTAAAAGATTTATTGATGTATGCATAAAAGAGCTGGGGTGCAGGCCAGAAGGGGGGCAGGGGTGAGAGGATTCACCAGAGACAGAATGGGGAGCAGAACAGGCAGATCCACAGAAGTACACTGTTGAGGGGAGCAGCGGGTGAGATACAAGAGGTCTGCTGCGTCATGTGGGAAGCTCCCTGGCCTGGGATAGAATTGTGCTGCAGTGGCTGCTGATAGCTTCCTAGTGATAAGACTTAACCCGTTGTGCCACCAGGGAGGTCCGATAGATTTAGTTTAAATAGAAACTTCTTATTAAGTAATCTAAACTGTCAAACCAGAATATGTAAAGATATTTTCTCAATATTCAAACATTTTAAAAATTTTTGAGATTTTTTGTTGTTGTATATTTAGTTTAATTTTGTTTTGAAATAGACACTATAGATTTGGAAATTTGTATTTATATTTGATAACTTTGGTTGTAAAGTTAGATTAGAATCTTTTATAATATAAACTGTAATTAAACAACCATTATTAATTCAAATTGACAATTTATTTTAAAAAGACTATTGGTTCTAGAGAACTCTACAGAAAACATCTAGTAAATTAATTCCTACCCATTGGCAGGTACCCATAATTTGAGGACTCTTGTTACAATTGTTCTTTTTTTTTTGCATTCACTTCCAGACAAATCATAACCACTACTGAAATTAAGCATCTTCAAGTTCCCAATGTAGAGATATCCTCCAGCCTTAAGATAAATTCCACTTGATCATGATGTGTCATCCTTGTGATGAATTAGACTTGCTAGTGTGGAGATTTTTGCATTAGTGTTCATCAGGGATATTGGCCTGTAAGTTTCTTTCCTTGGGCTGTCTTTATCTGGTTTTGATATTAAGGTAACACTGGCATCATAAAATATATTAGGAAGTATTCTTTCTTCTTGGATTTTTAGAAATAATTTAAGCTGGATGGGCATAAGCTCTTCTTTAAAGACTTGATAGAATTTGTAAAAACCCTCTGGTCCTCATCTTTTGTTTTTGGGGAGATTTTTTCAATTTATACACTTATGATTGACACATTCAATTCTTCTGTTTCTTCTTGGTTTACTCTTGGTAAACTATAGTGACCTAGTAAGGCTTTTCATTTTAGTTTTAATGGGTTGTAATAGTGATATGCTTTAAGACTGCTGTTTTTGCATCTGTTCAGATGACTAGAAACTGGTACTGGCAAGGAGTAGTAGGTGGGAAAAAACTGGTGGTAGGGCACTGAAGGGTTGCCTTCAAGCATTTAAGCTTCCTACTGTACTGCAGGTTCCATAGTTGTATGGTGGGGAGTCATATTGATGCTGTATCTTTTTGTATACATAGGAAAAGGAAAACTAGAGCTTTGATTAGGCTACCTGCACTTCATTTTCATTCAGTCTGCTGACTTACTTTTTTACATTTTATTTTTTTTTTTGCTTTTGCCTTTTCAAGTTACACATCAGTAATGTTTAAGATTATTTATTATGCATTGACATTAAACTTTTGCTATTAATATTCATTGGTATCCTTGAAAATTGATTAGTTAATTAAGTTCAAAAGACTTGACTGAGAAGCTGTTCATTCATTCTTACTTTGTTTAATATTCTTCATATACCAAGTATCATTCACTAATTTTTTCATTGCTCATGCAAGGACACCCCTCACCCCCAGCAAATTATTACTTAATAAGCTCACATATTTTTCTTTTCACTGGCATTTCTAAGCTATCTGGCTACAAATCTAATATCTGTGTAAATTAATGGATAAGGAAAATATCCACACTCAAATGAATGAATCACTTCTTGTTCTTTTTAGATCTAACAAAAACTGAAATTTAAAAATGAAAACTTTTGAGGATCAGATACTTATTCATCTTGTCTTTACTCACTGATAATTACCTGTTTGGGGTGCAGGTGATGTGGGGAACATTCCTACTTTTCAAAGTCACTTTGATGACTGAAATTCCTTCGTTCAAGCTGAATAGTTCAAATGTGGTGCACAAGACACTAACCTAGCCACCTCCATTTGGCCTTTGGCCATGCAAAACCATGGTTTCTTCAGTGTTCCAATAATATTCAGACATAGAAACACTGACTTTTCCTTGAAAGGTCTCAAGAGACTGAAGTATTAAACCAGGATACTAATTTAATGTACCTTGAGAAATACAACAGTTAGGAGGTACAAAGATTGTTCTGATTTAGTACATTTCTCCAGTTAGCCTTCAAGTATCTGGATTATCTTCACAATCTTCCCCCAAAATTGCACAAAATATTGCATGTGTATGCAAAACTTTTTTTTTTTTTTTGTGGAGAGACCCAAAGTTTTCTTTGAATTTCAAAGTAAAAAATTCCATGCCGTGAAACCAAATTCTTGGAAGATTCCAAGAAAAGCATAGAATCAAAATAAAGGAAGGTAGTCAGAAACAGTGAACGTTTAATATTGCTGTCACCATGAGGCAACACCTTGCAAGGCAAACAGAATCACTATGCCTGTCAGCGTATCCACTTCTGACAGTCTTTCCTGTCTTCCCTGGCTGTCTGGTTTTGAGATATATTCTCTATGACTTCCATGAGTGGTCAGCTCTCTTTTCCAAAGTCTTCCCTGAGGTATGTTACTATCTTCAATTTAATTAACTACTGCTTTTCCAAAGCTTAAAAACTCTTCAATATTATAAAGGTTAACTGTTGACCATCTATTTGATAGTGGTTTTATATTTTCTTATTTATTTATTTATTTATTTATTTATTTATTTATTTATTTATTTATTTATACATACAAGCTGGGGTACAGGCCAGAGGCGTGGGGTGGCGAGAGAGTTCACCAGAGACAGAGTGGGGAGCAGAACAGGCAGATCAGAAACACACTGCTGAGGGGAGCAGCGGGCGAGGCAGGAGAGGTCTGCCGCACCATGTGGGATTCTCCCTGGCTGGGCGTCGAACTTGTGTCACGTGCTGCCGACAGCTCCACAGCGCAGCGCTCAACCGCTGCGCCACCAGGGAGGCCCTATATTTTCAATTTAATTTTTTTTATAGAAGTAACTTTGCATTATCACATTCTGTGTTTCAAGTGTTGAGAGACAACATGTATATATTCTACATAAGTTCACCCCTAAAAGTCCAAGCCTATCCTTTACCAAAGCACCATTGTCACCACCTTTCCTGATTTACCCACACTCTTTCTGGTAATTACTTACAGTCCAAAAGTTTACTTTTGTTTTATTTAGTTCTTCTGCTTGTTTTCCTTATATATACAACATATGAGTGAAATACTCTGGCATTTGTCCTTTTGGGTGAGGCTTATTTCACTAAGCACAATTCCCTCTAGGTCCATCCAGGTTGTTGCAAATGGCAGGGTTTCACCTTGTGTAGCTGACTACTCTTTTGTTGTGTCTATATATTACATCTTCTTTATCCATTTGTCAGTTGATGGACACTTAGGTTGTTTCCAGTTCTTGACTATTATAAATAGAACTACAATAAATGTGAGGGTGCATATTTTAGTTTTAGAAGACAATCTTTATTTCTACAATTTGTCAGTTGAGAGAAAACAAATCAAATGCGTAATCTCATGGTATTAGCAGTATCAAAATTGGGAGTTTTATTCTTTTGTATTATGAAGCAGTTCCTGTTGAAATTTACATATTCTTGAAGAAAAAAATTACAGCCTTGTTCAGTTCTACTATTTTTTTTTAATTTATCTGTCCATTCTTTCCTTGAATAATCTTGCCAGAAGATTGTCAATCTTGACTTTATAGTTTCCCTGTACTCTATGTTTGCATTCTTCTTCATTAACTTCTAATGTTTAAAAATGTTCATTCCTTCTACTCTCTCTGGGTTTATATCCTGAGATAGTTTGTTTCTTAATATTCAGCTTTTCTTTTCTTGTGTATGTGTTAAAAGCTATGTATTTCTCAAAATACAGCTTTAGCTACATCCCTTATGTATTATTATTGAGTTTATGATATTTTCAATCTTTAATTTTTCTTTGGCTTGTGGATTATTTAGTAAAATAAGTACATGCATATTTATTACATAATATACATGAATAATAACTCCCATTAAAGAAAGAAATATAAATGATCTATATATTCACTGCAATCCCAACCAAAATCCCAGCATTTTATTTTATGGATATGAACAAACTGATTCTAAAGTTTCTATGGAGAGGCACATAAAGGACCCAGAATAGCCAAAACAATATTAAAAGAGAACAACAAAGTTGTCGGACTGGCACTACTCAACTTCAAAATTTATTATAAAACCCTGTAATCAAGACAGTGTGGTATTGGTGAAAGAATAGACAAAGAGATCTGAGGCCCAGAAATGGATTCACATAACTATAGTCAACCAATCTTTGACACAAGAGCAAAAAAAACACAATGGGGCAAAGATAGTCTTTTTAAAAAATGGTGCTAGGGCAACTGAACATACACATGGAAAAAATGAATATTGTCATAGACTTCACAGCATTCATAAAAGTTAACTCAAAGTGAATCACAACCACAGAGGCTTATGTAAAACTCTTACAGGATAATATAGGAGAAAATCTGGGTGACCTTGTGTTAGGCAATGCTGTTTTGGATACAACACCAAGGTAGTCTCTGAATAGGGTCTCTGTTCCCTTCTCACTCACCTCACCGTCTGGGAAAACACTTACTTTATATTTCCTCTTCTGACTGAATGTGACACTTCATGAAGGGTTTCTTCATTTTTCCTAAATCTCCTTTCTCTTTCTTCTCCCATTAGGAAGATTTATACATTTGTGCCTTCTACTATTTTTGAAATTCTGTCTCCTACCTGCTTAATTTTACTTTAGACACTTTCTGTATCTGTCCTCATTTCATTCAATCTCTTATTGTGTCCTTCGTGTCCTTTGATCTCTTTGTTTTATTTTTTTTTAATATTTTCTTTTTTTTTAAATGAGTTCATGGGTGTCTTCAGTCATTGTAGTGAAGAACTTGTATTGTTCTTGGATCTTTTCTTTCGGCATCTGACTGCCTTTCTAGTACTTCATTTAGCATTTTAAACATTGTTATTGTGAATTATTTGTCTGTTAGGTGCTCTAATTTTATGTCCTTTGTTTGTGTACCTGGGTTTCTGTTCTTTTCATTCGGCTTTTCCATCTTGGTGTTTGGATGTTGCTTGCTTCCCAGGCATGTATGTTGCTTTCTTCATTTTTGGTGAATTGGGGAGTATGCACTTCATTTAGTTTGTTCTCATCTTTGCTTACTTTGGTGGCATATAGGAGAGTGACTGAGAGGTGGTGCTCAAAGACTCCATTCCAGTTATTATGAGGAGAGACAGAGGGCAGCTCCAGGTCTTTTGATATTTAATTAATTTACTTTTAATATATATATTATTATTTATATCTTTTACATTATTTAGATCACCTTTGCTTGCTCTCCGCTCTCTCCAAAGCAAGCTGTTTGGTCCTTTGAAGTTCCTGATTGCCTGCCCTAGCAACTTGCTGCTCCTTTCTGTGGTATGGTTTGTGTTCGACCAAATTTGAGTCACCTGGCAAAGGGTTCCACTGTGATATGCAGAGTTTGAGCAGCAAGGCTCTGATTTGTCTTGTGCTGCCTGGCAGGTAGCACCTGGCATGGGCTTGTGTGTCTGAAGCTGCCTGGCAATGGCCTCCCCTCTACAACCCAGCGTCAGGCTGAAATTGCCTGGCACTGAGGCTCAGTCAGATCTCTTTGCACAGTGGGAAGAGGACTCTTCTAGTCACTTTGCCCACCGCCTAACTGTCCATGAATGAGCCTGGCTCAGCCCTGAAGGTGCAGTGTGGCCACCAGCTTTCTCTTTGTCTGACTTTTTCAATGGAAGTGGAGGGAACCTCCTTTATCCCTACAGTTGATCTCCCCACACCCATACCTGCTGCTGAAGCTGAATTGCTTCACACCTATGGCCTTGCTCCTGTGGGACCCTGTCTGGCCCATTCCCTTTCTGAAAAGTTCCTCTGGCAATATTCACTGCACCTGTGAGAACTCGTGGCCTGCCCCCAGCCTGCATTCTGTTTTGCCTCTTCATTCACCTTCCCCCCAGAAGTCCACAAACCTCAGTGCAAAAGCTTTAAGAAAACCCTATATCTCTGCTGATGCACTACCAGATTTTCATTTTAGCTAATTTTATTCTAGTTTTATTTTCTTTTAGTTGTGTTCTGGGTAGAGAGAGAGCCATGCCTCTTCATTCTGCCATGTTGTGAGTGGGCCACAGGGGCATTTTAAATAACCAGGAAAAAGCTGCCTATATAACTTTTCTTTATCCTTTGGTACCATGCTAATTATGTGTGTGTGTGTAAACACACACATATGATAGTGTACAGTATACTAGTAACTATAATACATAGACTATGCAAACTACATGCATTATGTTACCTCTGTATGATACTGTATAAGCTATGTATGTATAAATATATATGCTAATGCATATATATTAGCATGCTACCAAGGAATAATGAAGCAGTAGTGAACATCAAATACTCTTCGTTAGTACAATATTTTAAGGTAATTAAACAGGACCCAAGTTAAGAAACAATTTTTGGCCATTAGTTATTTGGCTGTGCACTCCCACCCCCTAATCCCAACTCCCCTCCCAGCTCAAACAGAAAAAACATCTGTCCCACTCAACATGTACTTTCATTTTCTTCAAACTTTCTTAATAACCTGCTGCATACTCTTTTTGTACACTCTTTGTCTAGTAATTATATCAGCGTTCTTAGAGCATACTGGTGATAATGCCATGTATAATAAAAGGCATTGTTCAATTTCATAGGATAATTTCATAATTCATGTCTAGTTATTTATACCTCAGATGGCCAGATGATTTGGTGGTATAATAAATGAGAAAATAAGCTGCCTACAGATATTAAAAATGGCTTGGTTCTCATAGAGATTCATTCCACTTAACCACAAAAGAAAGCCTATTAATTAGACTTTTGAATCCCATTAGGAAAAACAAATACCAATACTTAACTGCTCAAATATGACATGATGGAAAATTGCTAACATAATTAGATTTTTAATAGTGTTAATGACTCTTGTATCTTATTAATAAGAATTAAAACTAATGTAATATTATATGAAGAAAAATTGCCACTATATGCTCTTCTACAGGGAAATGTAGCACGATTATGTCTATTTCCACATGAAGGGGTTTTAATTTTTATTCCCTTGCAGTTGTAATATAACTCACATGTTCCTTTGCTTAATATATTATCCTTGACATTATGTGACAGAAGGTCCTACAAGTACACCATTTAGGTCTGTGGTCTCACTGGCTAACCCAAGTCAAGCATGATGTTGACTCTGTATGTAAAACAACCCATATTAAATGTTGAGCTGTCTTCCCCCTTCCCTCTTTCTCTACCTTTTTTTTCAAATGATCAGTCCTTCAAAGCCTTGTTTCAAGTCATTTCGATTTTCCCATGTGTTAGACAAATTATGTTACTGCTTATGCAATGCAATTTGTCATCTTTGGCAGGATCTCTCCCTCTTTAGTTATTTCTGTGGACATAAAAAACATGTTTTATTGTCCAGTGAGTATGTCTCATCAATGTTAATAAACCAATATTCATTTAGCATCTTCTTTATGCCCATTGTGTTGTAGACACTAGGTGTCACAGGACACATTATTAGGCAAGGACATGGTCCTTGTACTCAGAGGAAGCATTTGTTTGCTCAAATTACATAAGTGTTTTAGAAAGTTTTCCTTTTTAGAAACTTGAAAGTGCAATATTTATATTTCTATGAATCCCTTCATCCATCTACATTCACCATCTTAGCTGCCATAAAGACAAATGGATGTTGGTTTCCAAACCAGGCACCAAGCAGAACATCTGAGAAAACAGCCAATATTTGAGATAGATGGCTTGCCAACTAGCCTAGCCTATAAACTTCCAAATATATACAGATTATAAAAGATTCAGTGGAATGACTTATGATGTAACCACCAAGATAGTATTTACAGTTTCTATTCTATTCTGTTCTGTTCTATCAATCAATATTAGTATTACCATGTCATTCTGATGTAATTTCTCAACCGGGGACCTCTACTTCTCGAAGTGTGGTCCTTGGACCAGCAACATTAGCATTCAGACACTTCCTGGAAGGGCATAGTCTTGTCGGTCCATACTGCTGTCTCAGACAGTCTGAATTATGGTGTAAAATTTAACAAATTTCCAAGGTATTCTCATGCACAGAAATGCTTGAGAAGCTCAGCACCATGTTGCTTGAATAAGGCAGAAAATGTTATTACACCAAGAAAGTGAGAGATGATGGTGATCTTGCTCAAGCTACATGGAGAATATAGTGTTTATCTGAGTAAATGATTTAGTCAAGTGTTTTTGGAAACTGAAGTTATTTAGGAATAAAGTAGTCAATATAGTGAAATAATTTGAAAATATATACAATGGCTCTCAATCCTGACTTAATATCTAGAATTTCCTGGGGAATTTTTAAATATACCAATGCCTGGGTCCCACCTCCAGAGATTATGAGATTATGATTTTTTTTTTTTTTGGTCTGGTTTCCTGGGCATCAGGATTTTTTCTTAGGGTCTCAGAAGATTTTTATGTGCAGCTAGGGTTGAGAACCACTGAAAAATATGAGAAATGGTTGAGGGAACTTGGATTAATTAGTTTGGGGAAGGGAAAATTTACGTGGATAATCATTCATAGAGCAGATTGATTTTGTGTGGTTTTAGATAGCAGATTTGAACTAGGAAGAGATACTTAATGACTAAAGAGCAACATAAAAAGAAATCATAGCAATTTGAGTATATGAAACATAAATCAACATCTTTGAGGACACCTACTGAGTTCAGGTAGAGATTACACAATGGAAAAGCTCTTGGGGACACTATAAAATACTTATGATTAGCATTGGGTATGGGGTCTGTCAGGTATAAGATTGTCAGATTACATTATAATAAACAATAAATATATTTAATGAGCAATTTACCTAAATTACTAGGTTTTCATGTTGACTTCAGCTCTATGAGGATGAAGATTAGATTTGAAATAGATATAGATGAGTCTACCAGTTAGTGAGTAGCAGGACAGGTTTTAAATGGAGGATTTTCAGTTACATTATCTCAACCTCATCCAGAATGTACCATGATGCTCAGAATCCTTAGTTCTATAACTCCTAGACATGTCACACAGTAATCACTTTGCTGCTGACTTGAAGATTAAATTTAATGGTTTACCTAAGCAAGCACCCATGAACATTAAAGAATCACCCACTTGCTGGAAGCTTAGAAAATGGAATGTTGTGGAAAGAACAAGCTTAGGTTAAAGGACCTAGAATTTTAATTAAAATAAATAAGTAAGAGGACAAGTCATGGAACCAGATAATGTGGAATGCCAACATGTTTTGTTACAATTCCTCAACCCCCCCCCATTGGAAACATATTTGTTTTTACTCTCGTTCTCTCTCTCTTTTTTAAATTGTAATCTATGTTAGTATTGCAGAACTAATTATAAGTCACCCAAGTGGAACCAAGGAGTGCTTATGGCTCCTGAAATAGGACAAAGGAAATTCATTAGGAAATAATGTTGAGTTTATGGTTTCAAAAGGTCATTAGAAATGATAAACCAGAGAACACCCTTGCCTGAGCTGATACCATATCCCATCATTTATCAGCCCTAAGGTTCTGGACAGATGGTTATCATCTGAGCTCCTTTACCCTCTTACCCGCAAGGGAAGTCAGCTGATTTCTACATTGTATGTCTAGGGTGAGCATGCTATCTTTTTCTAGGATATACAGGTTGTTTTCTCCACCTTCAGCTATCATATTCAGAAGGCATCTAGGATCCTGGCAACCTCAGTTTTGTTTCTTTTTTGTTTTTTTAAAGATTTATTTATTTATGCATACAACCTGGGGTGTAGGCCAGAGGTATGGAGAGATGAGAGGATTCACCAGAGACAGTGGGGAGCAGAACAGGTAGAATAACTGAAATACACTGCTGAGGGTAGCAGCAGGTGAGACAGGAGAGGTCTGCTCTGCCATGTGGGAAGCTCCCTGGCCGGGAATTGAACTCGTGCTGCAGTGGCTCTGGATAAGCCAATTGCACCACCAGGGAGGCCTGGAACTTCAGTTTTCATCTCAAATATACAATCTGTAGGTTTGGACCCTAATCATCACCTCCATTCTCTTTTCTCTGTGAAAGCACACCATGGCTAACTTTTCTCTAATTTTTATATGAGCAGGTCTCAGTAACAGGAAGAGTATAGAGATCTATAATCAAAAGATAAATATTTCAGTTTTGTATTCCAGTATTTCTAGGTGCTGTTCATCAGAGACCTTGCCTAGCATAGCTTCGCCGAGGCAACCATTTGCACAGGGAATTTGCAGTGTGTGTGTATATGCAGGGAAGACATATGTTTCAGCATCATTTTTATAAAAAATAATTTCCTTCAGCAGTTCAGTTGCCAACAACACTAAGAGGGAGAGTCAGGGATAGCAGCAAACTTTTTCTCAAAAAAGCTAGGTAGTGAATGTTTTAAACTTTGCCCAATGTTTTAAACTCTGTCACAAGTACACTGTAGGGAAAAGTAGCAATAAATGGTATATATGCTAATGGACTTGCCTGTTATCCAAGAAATGTTATTTATAGGTAATGAATTTATAATTTTTCATAATGTTTTGATGGCAAAAAATATTACTGTCATTTCCCCCCAATGCTTTAAAATGTAAAAATCAACCCCAGCCCACAGGTGTGCTGGTTTTGTCCCATGGCCCGTAGTTGGCTTGTACCTATTCTACTCTCCCAGGCACTCTGATTTCTAGCAGAGAAATAGAATTACAAATGTGTTTAGATTGATTGATTGGTTTGCTTATTTGTTAAGCAACCTCTGTTTTCTTCCAGAGGAGTTTAGAGATAAGAATTAGTTGTAAATTCTCACCTCTCTTGAGGTTGACCTGGTTTTATACCTGGTCAAAACAATAGAACTTAGGAGGTTTGGCTTTGGAGAATGAAAGCCTGAGCAGAGCTACTCATTACCTGTGTGACTTTGAAAAATAATATAATCAATCAATCAAAAGGGGAGTACAAATCAAAACCACTATGAAATACAACCTCACTCCCATGAAAAGAGTCAGTGTCAAAAAAATTTAGGAACAAATGTTAGTGGAGGTGTGGAGAAAAGGAGCCCTTGCACATTGCTGTTGGGAATGCTGACTTGTCCAGTCACTATGAAAAATAGTATGTAGGTTCTTCAAAATTTTAAACATCACTCTATCATATGAGCAAATCCACTCCATGATATCTACCCAAAGAATGCAAAATAATCTAATTTGAAGGGATGTATTCCTGTGTGCATTGCAGCACTGTTTACATTAGACAAGCTATAGAAATAACCTAAGTGCCCAACAACATTTTAGTGGATAAGACAGATGTGGTGTATATACACAATGGACTACTACTCAGCTATATAAAGAGGTGATATCTTGCCATTTGTGAAAACATAATTTGAATTGGAGATTGTGCTAAGTGAAATAAGTCAGAAGGAGAAAGACAAGTAGTAGATGAGTTTGCTCATGTGGAAATATAAAGAAACAAAGAAAAGGAACAGACAAAACAAAATGAAAACAAACCATACAAATAGGATTGCAGAACTGAAGAGAGTGAGGAAGAGTGTGAAGAGGGAAAGGAGCCCAATAGTGTATCATAAGTGACTATGGGTGCTTTTGTAGTGGTATGGCATGGTAACATAGATATGAAGAGATGTGAACCTTTTCCACTAAATGTATTGTATACCAATACAAATAAATAAAAAAATAATTAATTAATTTAAAAAGAATAATACTAATGTGTAGAGAGATATTTTAGTTTAAATAGTTTGTGTGAGTTTGTGATAACTGGCATGATACCTAAAACAGTTCATTGATTTTGGGTCATGATAAATAATTGAAAGGTATCTACTTTGAAGTAGAGAAAATATTTGTAGAAATGAAAGCTTTCATGTATTGGCTTCTATTTCATGTGATGAGTTTTTGAATATTTTTATTTATTTATTTATTTTTTTACTGAGGTAACATTCATTTGCAATACTGTATGTCATTCAGAGGTAAAATGAGCAAACCCTTCAGATGATTTTTCAAGGAATCTGTGAAAATACAAGTCTGAAATATATAGAAGAGCTTAAATATATTTCTGAACATCTTTCTATAGATGATTCTTTAGGACAATTAATTTGCTCCATATTAGAAAACCATTTGGAGCAAAATGTTTGGAAGCCTTCTAAGTAGGAAATAAGAGAAGCATCATCTGTGTGGTCTAGCTCCACTCTAGTGATGTTTAGCAAGCTTTTCAATCACAGATTGAAAAGTAAGCTTAGAAGGATATGAGGGCCTCCCTGGTGGCGCAGCGATTAAGTGCTGCTCTGTGGCGCTGTCAGCAGCGGTTACGTGAGTTTGACGCCCGGCCAGGGAGATTCCCACATGGTGCGGCAGGCCTCTCCTGCCTTGCCCGCTGCTCCCCTCAGCAGTGTATTTCTGTCGATCTGCCTGTTCCCCTCCCCACTCTGTCTCTGGTGAACCTTCTCGCCACCCCATGCCTCTGGTCTGTACCCCAGCTTGTATGCATAAATAAATAAATCTTTAAAAAAAAGAAGGAATTGATTTATATTTCTCTTTTACAGGTAAAACACACACACACACACACACACACACACACACACACACACACACACAAACACACACACACCAGATAAAATAAATTGCCTAAGATCAAAGATCAAACAGGCAGAGAGAGATCAGGGCTCTAATTCACGATCCCAATTCCTGATCACAGCTACTTTTTGCTACCACTTGCTGTCTTCTGCACTTAATAATTCCACTTCCAGGCAAGCAGTATTTTTTAAAAAAGATCAAACTAAATGTATATATTATTAAATATTATAGGGTACCTGATAAAAACAGATCCATGAAATTTATCTTTTCATCACGATTAGAAAGCTTTTGTAAACTATAAAAGATGTCAGCCATTTTTATGAATTCTGCTTTATCAAAGGAATCATATCCTGTCTTATGTAATCTGCTAATTCATGGGGAAAGGACTATTGCAACTATTATATTAAGATTCATTAGACTGACACTTTTATAAAATACTAATCAAAATTTATCTGAATTGGCATTCAGCACTTGCTGACAGGTTTTGTATTTAAACTTTTTAATTCTGTTGACAGCAAATACATTTAAAAATATCTAGATGCCAATTTGACCATCTGAACTCCTTGAGATTGGCTTCTACCAACTGCTGGTCTCCTATTCAATAGTGGCGCTAATGCCAAATTGGATGAGGAAGTACAAGGGCAGTGAGTGAAGACGTGAGAAAGGAACACATTTTGCCAAGACAATGGATAGTGAGAGAGAAGGGAGGATGTTAGATAGAAAATTGCAGACATTTACAGGTTATTCCTCAAGGGAGTGGTGGAAGTTATTGTCAAGGAAGGACAGCAGACTTTGGACATGATACAAATATTGATCCTTTCACTGAAACGGTGACTGAATCTGTAGCCTTGCTCGTTACAACAGTCACTCTGAGCATTGAGAATTCCAATGCTGTCCCCAGTGTTGTAATTTCAGATGCTAAAACTGCAAGTGGAAGCATCATCAGGAAATATAAAAGTGAGACGGATTAAAGAGAATTAAATTGGGAGGCTCAAGTCAAAACTAGAATGCATAATGCATCTATGGCAATATTACCCCTGATTTTTTTTTCTTTGCATAAACATGGCTTTGGTATCTTGATTTTTTTTTGAAGTTAATTAGCTTGATTTGTTCATATCTGTGCCTCTTTATGCACAACATAAATTGAAGTAGGGCTATTGCCATATTACCGATTACTTTGGTCAAAATATATAGCTGAGCTGAATTGTCATTCAGGCCAGAATAAACACTTCAAAGTCTTAGCTGGCTTGTTTACTGATGATTCAAGTAACAATGAAAGTGTATTAATACCTTGTAGAGGAGGCATCTATATTTTCCTCTTTTTATGTTTCTCAAATGGAAAAGACACAGGAGCATTCCTGACCAGAATACACCCAGTCCTCCATTCATGCAGTATTAGCCAGATTATTAGGTGTATAGCTCTGAGTTACATGCTATGGAAGGAACAAGGATGAAGTTAATGATAAATGGGATCATAGATATAATTCAGTAACCCTGATAGAGGTTAAGTATGACCAAGATAAATCCACTATTGTAATCACAGTTCCAATGAATGTTAGGAAGAAGGCAGTTCACTTTACTATGAGGTGAGTTTGTGGTTCATCAGGTGCTTATAGGAAGAAATAGTTTTCTACTCTGCTGTCCTCTTTAGTGAAAGAAGCTTGATTTCCCACATTCTGCATTACTTGCAACTGATAAATGATGTTGCTCTTTTTTAATTCTACATTTCCCTTGTCAAACTAGATTTTATTCACTTTCTTGGGAAAGCCATTGTCAAATGAGGCTAATACCACTTGACTGGTTTCTTATCTCATTCTGTTTCCCAAATCTTATCTATTTTGTGAATTGGTTACTGCCTTAGTCTCCCCTTCTACTCCAACTGCTGTCAGCTACCTCAGGTACCTCAGATATTTTCATGGTCACCTACCCAAATTTCTGACCTTCTCTAATGACCTTCATTTTCATTCTGTTAGCCATTCTATGGCCAAATACCTAGATGGTAAAATTGCTCAGAGATGTCTCATCTCTGGAATCTTAAAAGTAAGTGGGGCCTCCCTGGTGGTGTAACGGGTTAACTGCAACACTATGAAGCTATCCAGAACCACTGCAGGATGAGTTCAATGCCATGCCTGGCCAGGGAGATTCCCACATGGCGTGGCAGACCTCTCCTGCTTCGTGCTCTGCTCCTCTCATGAGTGTATTTCAGTCGATCCGCCTGTTCTGCTCCCCACTCAGTCTCTGGTGAATCCTTTCACCACCGCAGACCTCTGGCCTACACCCCAGCTTGTATGCATAAATAAGTAAATCTTTAAAAAAATTAAGTGGTACATTTCTTCACTATAACCTCTCATTCTTTCAGTCTCTCAGTACCTTGATAACATTTCTCTTTAAAGTCATTGCAACCTCCAGTTCCTGGATTCCACCTACCTTTAATTTCATCCCTAGTTTTGCAGAACTGACGGTGCATCATTTCAGCCTTTCTATTGACCTACACACTCAAATCTCTTCCTCCTCTAACTTAGTCTAACTTCAGCCCTACAATTGAATAGAACTTGCTCCTTCTAGAGCCACATTCAGTAGACACATGGGTGCTTATCAGACTTATACTTTCCATGATTTAACACTGACGTCACTGTCTGCTCCACAATTATACCTTCCACAGACTTAGTTCTGCTTCTCTCTATATATACTGGCATATTTTCTCAGCTTCTTTCATGGGATTCTTTTTCTTAAACATTGAGGCCACTTTATCTTCTACATACTCTCCTGGTACAACTTCAATAACCTATAAATTAGTCGCAAATATTCACACATTTTGGCTCAATCTCTCTTTGCATCCAAGATTGTTCTATTCAATTGCCATGATATTGTCTATATGTGCATCAGTCATATAATACCCCAGACAGAATGCATCATTTCCCTTATTCTACCCTTAAGTGTGTCTTCTTTTATTTTCCATCAGCAGAAATTAATACAATCCAAATATTATTGCTCAAACTAGAAATATGAATGTCATTCCAGATTCCTCCTTTTTTGATCCACACTCAGCACATCCACTTTATTAAAAAAAACTTGCAGATTTTACCTCTTCAATAACACCTGACTTTTTCCACTTTTCTTCAATTCCTGTTCGTTCTGTTCAGATTTTCATCATCTCCTCCTTGAAATATTACCATAGTTTAAGTTACATCCCCTCTTTATTCATTACTTCTTCTCTCTTCTGTATAGATTACTATAAAATTACTATAAAGCTAATAAATAATTACTATAAAACTAACAAATAATTAGTTCTTATACAACTAATACATAATTGTATCCATACTTTCTTTACATCCTACAACAGCAACACCTAGTCAGTAGATAAAGTTCAAACATAGTAGTGTTCTAAAAAGACCATTTCTTTTGGAATAGAAAAAAATACAAAGGGACCATGGAGATGGATCACGGGTGAATTGGTGGTGGGCTACCCAAGGGGAATACAAAATGTAAAAGACATAAATAACAATAAAAATTAAAAATAAATAAATGACCATTTCTTTGACACTTTCATTTCTGACTCCTTTATCTCTTGTAGCTCTCTCCACTCCCAAATATTAGTTATGTAGAAAACTAGAAGAGCACTGATACCTGCAGGGCTATACCTAGTCCAGCAGGTTTGACTTTGTAGACAATTGTTTGCTTTTTACCTTTATATAAATATGGCAAAAATAAATGCCTCATGGTTGACTGAGAGCATTAAAGGAGGTGTCCTCCTTAAAGTACATAGCACACACCTGACTTAGAGTTGCTCAGCTAAGGTGAAAATAAGGAAATACCCTCATGCCTTGTTCTAAAATGTTCTTTCACACTGTAGTGTCCAAAATAAAATTTTAAGGAACTCAACACATATAACATTTTTTTTTCTAGGAAATCTTCCAGTCACTATTCCTTGGTCAAAGGTTTCTTTCTTTTATTCTCAAATTCTTATGAACTCCCCTCCTCCTACCTCTTCACATAAAACACAAATGCACACAACTATTGTTTTACTTGTCACAATATGTTGTAACTTTTGCTTGGGTCTTCACATACTCTGGATTAGGCAATGCCTCTAAAATGGATGGAGTTCGCCATCCCAGTTTCTCAGCCCTTTACTAAGTATGTTATAGGTGCATGTGAATATGGTCATAAAAATACAGCAGTTATTTTAGATCACTTGAATAAGTCTGTACATATGGGTTATACTTGAATATAGCAAAGTAAACATGTGTTCTTACCTTCATGTTTTCATTTATGTGATCCTAAATTCTTATGTATACCTTATTTTAAATAAGATGAATCTAAATTAAATACAGGTTCCAATGCTCTGTTTCCATGGGAGTTATTTTGGGTTTAATGGAAACTTGAGAAATAATACTCAGTTGATAGTAACAAAGCAGTCTGGATTACTTAAATAAAATAAATAAATAAGGTGATTTGTTGTAGTGTGGAGTTACCTTAATGAGCTATTTGTGTTACTACATGGTTGACTCAATAGTTTTCATGGACATTTCTGTCTTAGATAGTAATACTTTCTAAATCCTTCTTGTATGCCCCTGTGATAAGGGGACTTAGTGGAAAGCATAGACCCAATGAGACTGAAAATGGAATGAGGTAGGAGGAAGGGAACATTGTAAACACCTTTATGTTCTTGCCTTTCCATCACTTTTTGCAAATTGTCTGTAGAAAAGCAGAAGCTACTAAAAGGCAGCTTATTTCTCTTCTCATTCTGTTTTCTTTTGTTTAATTTAGAAGGAAGATGAGAAAACAGGACAGGTTCTCTATTATTTCATATGGTTTATCTGGCAGCTGGAGAATAGCCGTGGTTGACGAAATGTTCAGTTAATTGAAGCCATGTAGTGGATATTGATGATCTTTCTACATTTAATGGAGAAATAAATCTGCTGCTAGAGAAAAAAAATACAAATGGCTCTTTGGTTGATAGATGTCCCCACTATCCTCTTCAGGCAAATCAAAAAATAATAATTACTTTTCCCAGATGTAATACGTTAATGCTTAATTGCACTCTACAGAACATCTCAAGTTTAAGAAAAATAACAATACAGCATGTTCCTTGATTTTAACTCTTAAGTACAATGAAAGCATGCTGAGATGAAAACATTTAATTCACACAGCAACCTGTTGGTGACAGCAAAGTTACACAAATTCTGGCATGAAAACATACATTCAAATGAGCCTATTCAAGCTTTCAAAATATTTGTAAAATAATGAGCAATATAAGATTATACTTATTAAATGGAGCTATTAAAAGTACATTTAAACCTCTCTGGTTACTCCTGTTTATACATTACATTGGGCCTATTGAGGTTTCAAGTGAAATGTTTTAGATAAGAAAACATTGTGAGCGTTTTCATAAAATTTCCTGGTCCCCTCAAAAGAAGAGCTTAGAGATAATGGCAGGTTTCCTAATGACAATTTTAAAAGTGAGGCTAAAAGACTTAGTGTTAATTATATGTCCAGTTTGGTGATATTTTAAACTAAAAATAATATTTAAAATTGTCTTAACTTCCTTAAAAGCCAAAAAATCTCAAAAATGATCTTGAAATTGTTAAATTTAGCCTATTTGCAAATTTTCCCTAAAATTTAACTGATTTGACAGTATTCATTATCCCTTTTCTTTTTCATTAAGACAAGTTAGAAAATTCATTGATATGGCACCAAGTCCAGGTCCTGTTACAGGACTTAACAGTTTGTGAATATACATTACTATGATCAAATTTAAAAGTCCTTGTAGCTAAGAGCTCTCTATTCTGAACCCCAGTCCTGTCTATTATGCCTGTTGAGATTCCCCTGGTCTGGTTCCTCCTCCACTTTTTCCTTCATGAGAGCTTCTCCTCCATACTATCTCTCCTGTTCTTTCCTTTTTCAAGGGCATCTTAAAGTTCCTGTCTTCATACCTAACCCTCTTTCCCCCATGGCTCAATTCTATGTTCTTAACAGCTTTCTGTGTACTGAAAAGTATTTGAGTCCTGTTGCAAATGAGAGTACAAATCGAAGAAAGATATCAACTCAAGGTATAACTCTGACT